>VXBL01008405.1:1091221-1136406 GCA_013400195.1 Aramus guarauna | reverse complement strand
AAAAAAAAAAAAAAAAGATAGGTTTTGATTCTTACAATTGAAATCCTACCAACATAATTAATAGGCAAGAGGTAGATTATGTGACTTTTGGCTTCCCAAGAATTTAGAATATGAAATGTGAGATAATATAACTGAGGGAAGTTAGACATGAAGAGATGATGGGTGAAAGGCTGACAACCCTCAGAAATTATCTAAAACCTTTCATTGTATGCTATCAGGCATGCTAAGGTAATTTAAATTGCATCAGAAAATTGTCAGAAAGATGCATTTCCAGCTAGGCTCTGTCCTTACTTATTTCCGAACAAAATTTTCTGCTTGCTACTTTCTACATGTGATCACTGTTACTCGTCTGCCACACAACCTCTGTTCCTATGTCTCTTTGTTTATTTGAATTTTTGAAAGCAGAAATCCATTTGGAAAGAGAATTCAGTAAAACAAAAAACAAACAAAACAACCAAAAAACAACCCCAAAAACTACTATGAAAGGAATATCTTTTAGTAAGCAAGAATTATTGCATATAGATTTAAGTGGAAAAAAGAACCTAATTAGCTACCCATAGCAGTGGGCAATAAATATTTTTTTCCATATACCAGTTGATGACGATGTTGAAACACTTTCACCTTTGCCTCCAGACTCATCTCATTCCCTATGGTACAGCATATTATTTGTTTTCCTGACAACAAACACTCAAACATCTGACATTAGATCACTTTCAATTAAGTATGTTAGAACTGGAGACTGAAGCTCCAGGGAAGAGGCATTTCAACTTAATGCCAGTTAAGTATAGGCTGTCCCTGCACTGAAAAAAAGAGGTGATTTGAAACAAGTCCTTTCAATCATCTAGGTTGATCAAAACTGTTGTGTGGCTTTATTTAAACTTTACCTTTGCCTTTTAAATTTCTTTCTTCCTTTACTCTTTTCATGAGTAAAAGTCTGAAGCTCATATATGTTGTGTCAAGCTTAAAAAAAAACTTATTAGCAAAATCCTTTCAAAACTGTGCCTGGATGAAATGGCTTTTTTACTACTATAAGCATAGAAAGGATATCTAATAAAGGTTAGAAGTGCCTACATGAGCAGTATGTGGGGGAAGAATCACTTATGCAATGCTATGAAGCATATCTGTATTCTTAACATACTGAATGCCGCTTTAGAGCATATTACTGTACAGACTATTCGATGAGATTGTCTGTTTTATTGTCCTTTCTGGGACACAATGTGCTTAACTTAAGAGTTTTAGAGAACTGGACAAGACATGAAGCTGATGATATAGAGCCTATAAAATTGACCTGATTCACAGGGTTGCTGAGAGTCTATTGAAGCAATCGGCTCCACAGCCACTTAGCACTCCTGAAAATACACCATTTTTTCTCTTAGTCACTAGTATGAAATGAACCATGACCAAAACCACCTGCTATCTACAGTGGGTTGCAAAGTTCAGGGAAATCAAAATCAGATTTACACTTTCTCTTCTATTTTTATATAATTTTTATATAATTTCTTTTCTTTGCTTATGAGTGGAAACCCTCATTTCAGATCCTTGCTCGAGGGAAGTTCTCTCACCAAGCACAAGCCATGCTGCCAGCCTCCTGGAAAAGGTGTGTGCATTCAAAAATACCAAGCCTCAAATCTGAATTTATACCCCCTGTGAAGTTTGGGGTGTTATTGAAAGAGGAAGGTGAAGATCTGTCTTATTATCAGGAAGCTGATACATTGCTGCTCCATCTATAACTATTCTTAGGATACCAGGAGTGTCTGTTTTCCTACCATTCTGTCCCTCCGCTACTGTTTACAAACACTGCTTTGAAAATCCTGTCCCTGGTGAGGTCAAGACCAAAACTGCTATTGATTTCTGAGAGCCAAAGATTCATGCAGTACCTTTATGTATTTTTTTCCTCTGTGTATTGATAAATATGTTTGTCTTTGGAATAGGTAATCAAATTGTTGTTGTACTATAAGCTAGTTGTCCTCTTTGGATAATTTTCTGACTGTATATTTAAAGAATCAGACTCTGAAACTAAGCAAAATCTGTATTTAATTACTCTTCTGCAGACAAATTTGGTTTGTGTCTTTTTAAATGAAAAATCAATTGCTTTTTTCCCTTGAAGTATGAGGGCCCAGTGACATTCTGAGTAAACTGTATGCCAGTTGAGCCAATATTAATACAATTAGAATAGAATACATCAACAATTTAACTCCCTTGTGACAAAGGATAGGAAAAATCAAGTTGTCATCTTGCAGTGGATAATTTCAAAGACAGAACTGCAGGATATATTGTAAATTAAGAAAAAATAATAAAAATTATGAAAATGTGAAAAGTTTACTTAACAAAGAAAAAACATTTCGTTGATGTTTCGACATTATAAAGCAGTTCAGATTTCATGAAGAAACTCCAAATTGGTAAGTACAACTGTGCTTCTGGGCATGTTCAGCTGGACTGTTGTCTTGGCAGAGGTGAAATTCTCTCTCTTGTGATTCCAGCCCCTGTCTAACAATGTTCCCAGAAGACCTCATTTTGCTATTATGTTGTTCACATGTGTTTAACTACCTCTGTTGAGATAGTTTGAAGCATAGGTAAGAAGGTCATTAGGACAGCTGTAGCAGATAATAGTCCGTAATTGATAGGATCCCTTATTCTGTGGAAAGTTTACGTGGGAATCAGATCTAGACAAGGATACCTACATATAGGTGTATGTATGTAGATTCCTTCACATACACCAAATATCTAAGCTCTCCAACAGCCAAACAATGGCATGGAGTGACAGGGCTTACCCTCAAGAAAATATCTGCAGTGAGATTCGTTTGCCCAGAAGTGTGTCTAGTGCTCTGGGAGATGCTCTAGGGTATTGTTGTAGTTTAACCCCAGTAGACAGCTAACCACCACACAGCTGCTTGCTCACTTCCCCACAGCAGTGTGGGGGAGAGAATCAGAAGGGTTAAAAGGGTAAATCTTGAGTTGAGATAAAGACGGTTTAATAGGTAAAGCAAAAGCTGCACACACAAGCAAAGCAAAACAAGGAATTTATTCCCCACTTCCCATTGGCAGGCAGGTGTTCAACCATCTCCAGGAAAGCAGGGCTCCATCATGCATGATGGTGACTTGGAAGACAAATACCATAATTTTGAATGTCCACCTCTTCCTCCTTCTTCCCCTGACTTCTATTGCTGAGCACAATGTCATATGGTATGGAATATCCCTTTGGTCACTTTGGGTCAACTGTCCCAGCTGTGTCCCCTTTCAACTTCTTGTGCACCCCCAGCCTACTCACTGGTGGGGTGGTGTGAGAAGCAGAAGAAACCTTGACTCTGTGTAAGCACTGCTCAGCAATAGCTAAAACTTTGTTGTGCTATCAATACTGTTTTGATCACAAATCCAAAACATATCACCATACAAGTTACTATGAAGAAAACTAACTCTATCCCACATGAAACCAGTACTGGTAGAGTCATACACCTAGGTTAGGAGACATGATACCCACATCCATCTGAAGAGGCACCTAGGGTCCTGGAAGGGTGTCCAATAGTGTCTAAAATATGACTAGATACCTCTGTGGGGTCAGGTAAAGTGACACCTGATCTCCATGGAGCATAATAGTTAGAATGTGAATAGGAGGAACTGAGATAAATGTAGGTATCTCACTCTTCTCTCAGGGTAGTCATACCCTGAGTGTATTTTTCACCAGATAATCATTGATTACAAATAATAATACTAGAATGTAAAGGAAAATTATAAAGAAGAGCTTTAGATTTCTGTATCACAGACAAGGAACTTTTGCAGTAAGCTGTGAAGTCAGTTTCCCTCCAGCTTGTTGATACTGACTAAAAATCTTTTTCTGTTTCTGACTATAGAGAGGACCAGCTTAAAGAGGAAGCCATTGAAAAGATGTTAAGGTTTTTCTTAAGATTTTTAAGTCATTCTCATTGCCAGAGGAGACTGACACTTCTATTTCCTTTTCTCTCCTGTTGGCCAGCTTTGCTGGTGAGTTTATACCTCACTTGGAGACCTCGTGTAATTTCTAGGACTCGCTATTCAGAATAAATTATGGGTGAGACCCAGAATGTACAAGGAACAAAGCAGAAACTAAACCACTGTAGCCCTAATGAAACACAGGAATCAGAAGAAAATTACGTATGCCAGGTCCTTTTTAAAGGAAATTAAATCTCTGCATTTTGAGGTTAATTTTAAAATAACATATGTCAGTTTAAACTAATTTATAGTTATAGATAATTTTTATTTCCCTCTTGGTAAACATATATATATACATTTCTAAGAGAGTGCCTTTTGAGCTGGAAAATCATACCAACAAAATATTCATGAATTATTTCTGAGAACATATCCCAAGTTTGACTGATAAGATAAGATAAGATAAGATAAGATAAGATAAGAGAAAGAAGAAAAAGTCAATGATACAAAAAGGTATTGAACACTGTTATTCAAGATCCCCCCTCATTATTAATTCTTGATTATATGAGAAAGACAAAGTATTTAATGCTAAACTTTTATAGGTGGCTACATGTTTCCTAGTTGTTCTGTGAGGTGACCTTTTTCTCTTGAGTTTAGATCCTTTATAGCATTCCTTCATCAAATAGTGAAAGGGAAGGCTAAATTAAATATAACATAAAGCTGAGCAATGTTACTTTTAATTAATTTTTTTCTTCAGGGTTCAATTCCATCAGAGAAATATCATCAAAATTATAAATCCAAAACCTGAATTCAAATTGTGCACCTCAAATTACACTTGTGTATGAGAGTGTGTTGCTTAACCCATGGTCTATCCCCAGACTTGTAACCCAGGCAAGGCTGTGACATGGAAGGGGGAACATCCTGGGGAGCCTAAATCAGCCACTTGTAAGGAGCTCGTCATACAAATGAACCAAGAGAAATGAAGATTCCCAAGAGGGATCTGACCCATTCAATGAGGTTCATATATCTCTTCATTTGTAATATGAGAAGCCTAAAAAAATAATTTATGATCATTGCTTAAATTCATAGACTTAAATTCTGGATGGCAGGGGTTAGGTGAAGTGACTGATAACAAGCATTGGAGACTTACAATTCTTAATGGATGATGAAGATGGAGAAGTCGGAGACTTTCAGTGGCTGAATTTCCTTCCCAAAGTGCTTAAAGTTTTTTTGTCATCTTGTGATTCAACCCCCTCATTAGGAACAATCAGGGTCTCTGTTTTGAACATTCTGACCTAATTCATTTTATTAAAGAATAAATTGCAATGGAGAAACGGTGGGAAATTCTTGAGTCATAAATATAATTTCTTTTAAGAAACATGGTAAGAATTAGAGAAAGGCTAAGACTTGACAAAAGGCTGGGTGAGAATTGTCTGTATTCTGAGAAGTGTAATAATGAATGTATGCAGCTTCAGAAGTCTTGTATTAAGAAACAGTCTTAAATTCCATCCTCAAATACTCATTTTGTCAATCTCTTAAAACTCATGGAATTTATTATGGCTAGCTTTTCTCCATTTACTTACATCCATGGCAGGAATATTTCCATTGTTTAAACACACTTTAGCAAAAATCTGCTAAATATTGATTCTGCTGTGGCTGAGCTACAAATTAAAATTAATTTCAATAGTACAGTAAAATTTTTTATGACTTAATTAAAAAGCTGCATTTAAATATACTAAAATAGGTAATAAGTACCATCTAAAATAATTAATTAAAGTTTATGAAGATTGGATTGTAAATCTTGGGGCAAAAGTACTGTCCAATAGCAAGAAAATATGATTTTTATGAAACTATAAAGTCTCCTTTCTGTAACCCGGTCTAGTGGAGGGTGTCCCTGCCCATGGCAGGCAGGTTGGAACTAGATGCTCTTTGAGGTCCCTTCCAACCCAAACTATTCTGTGTTTCTATGATATTGTATCCCTTAGAACAAAACACTGTTCCCCATGTTTCACAAGATTATCATACATTTTTGTTTAAGTAAAGTACTCATCTTACAGACAGGTGTAAGATATTTCACAGTATCGTAGAATCACAGAATGGTAGGCTCACTAGAAACTTGACATTAGTTGAAATTTCTACAAGTATCTAAATCAACAAAGTAAAATAAGAAAGAGTAGATTATGTAATCTTAATGTATAATGAATAATAACTAGCATTGTTTCACAGGTAATGCCACTGTTTTCAGTAGACAAATCAACTTGGAAGATACTAATCAGCATAAAAGTTGCTCAGTTTGACTCAAGAATTGCAGAACCATATAATAGGGGGAGGAAGTTTTGTTACGGTTTTTTTGAGAGGGAGAATGATAGAATAGTTTCCAAGCAAAATTAGTGCTACTACTCCTAAAAGCTTCTGAGAGCTAAGAACTACAGCCACTTCTCACTTCAGTCTAATGTTGTTTGAGGTCTTGAGGAAAAAGTTCTGAACTTGACTCCAAAATATCAGACAACAAAATGAATGTGAGATTTCATAGATCAGAAAACATTCAGAAAATGTGAGAATGGCATACATATAGGAGCAGGAGAACTGCCATTGCTAATAAAAAAAGCACAATTCACTTGGTAGCATTTTTTTTTTTTTACATTTTTAGCAGTGACTTTTTTTTTTGCAGATAGTATATTTCACTTCCAGTTTTTGATGTATTTTATAAATGCTAATGAGTTGAGCTTCAGAGCTGCAGCCTCCTGATGTTAAGTGGATAATATTAGTCACATATCACAGAGGGGAAAACTCATGCTAAGGCCTTGTAGCAGCAGTGAATTTTGCCCTGTGTGATTCTGGAAAGTCAATGAGTCTCCACGCTAACACGGGAATGCACCGCTGAACAGATTAATGATGGGTTGTGTATAAACTTGGTGTGATTGCTCCTCTGTGCACAAATGCATTGTACATGTAAATCAAGCCTGAGTGCTACTCGGCATGTATATTGTAAAGGATCTTAAGAAGCAAGGCACATACAAAGAAGGTAGAAGGAAATAAGCAATGAACAGGTAGGCAGGATCTGGGTGAATAGGGCTGATTACAGAAGCAAATTTTGGTTATATTTCAGTCTACTGGCCAGAATGCAAACAAGAATAATTATAGAAAAAGGAAAAACATGTGTCAGCAGGGGTAGATTACCTAAGGAGAACATGGTGCAGATCACGACTCAACAGCCTGACTTTTGCTCCCATCCCAAGGCAATAAAACTGCTCACTGTATTCTACATTCAACTTTGAAGTCAAAATTAATCTCTGAGGGAAACAGTGAATTCTGAAGTGGCAAAGATTATTCTTGTCATCTCATCCCTTATTTAAAAGGGAATCCTCCTCACAGCTATTCAGAAATCTCTCTCCTGTTGAAGTCTTACTGCCTTGCTCTTAGGCGGGGTGGGGGGAGGTGGGGGGAAAGCAAAACAAACAAAAGAAGCATAACTCCTACTTAACCTTTGCTGAGAAGAAAGTGCTTCAAGAGATATTTTTCCCTCTTTTCATTTCTTACTCAATCTATAAACAATATGCCATCACCGAGAGGAATAAAAGGGTCATTTTATAAGGACAGTGGTACCTGGATGAAAACGTGCTTTACCACTTGTTTCACGAATAACAGCTCCAGCTTTGCCAACAATCTTTGGGACCTTTTCAGAAAACCTGGAATCACCTCCTTTTGCTTAAAGCAGAAAAAAGCTTGAGTCCATTCTAAATATTTTTCTCCTGAGCAAAAGTTTTTATATTTGTTCTGTTGGATTTCATCTAAAGCAAAGAGTAAAAAATTGGAGGATTTTTGAAATTGTTGAAATTAAAATCTTGAGATACACCTGAATGCATACAAATTTTTCTGCCTGGCCTGAGACCACTTAAGAAGGGAACTGCACTGTCATAATGTCCAGACTCTATTTAATACTTTTAGATGGTAGAGAGTTAAATTATATGATAACAAGGTACAAAAAAGAGCTTTTCTTGGATAATGAGATTTTAGAGGGGATGTGGGGAGTGGTGGGAGAGAAGCTTTATCAATCTATAGTAAGGCTAAAGCCGTATAAAGGCACTAGTACCAATAAGATGGGAAACTATTCTTGACTAATTCACTTCGACTGGAAGAAAAGGCAACCTGTAACTGATACTTGCAATGTCATTTGCAATTTATTACAAATTATAGTAAGATTAAGAAACATATTGAGGAATGCAGCTGGGCCTACTCTCCAGTATGCTGAAAGAGATTCCAAGTTTCATATCAAACAGAAAATAAATACCCCCTCCTACAAAAAGCCCCAAAACTTGGTGATATGCTTGACAAGCACGGTTAGAAGACAAAGCACAAAGCTGCAGGCATCTTAAAATCTGGTTCGTGCTTGACAGACCATTTTTAAATTTTATTCCATGGTCATTTCATATAAGATACATCCAACTTCTTGCTTCACAGAAAGATCTCATGGACCACCCTGGATAGTTACCAGTCATTTAAAAAGCCATTGAATGCTCACTTGAGTGTGGTAAGGGTGACTCATCACAGACATTTGCCAGGCATGTTTCGCAAAAACAAATGTTGGTAAAAATCAGATAAAAGAGTGACTGGAAAATGGGCAACAAATCTCAGCAAATCTTAGTCTAAACAGTGTGGGCCATTGCTGTTAGTAACTGTACTACTGACATTTTCAGCTAGTGTAGTAAAAGATAATATCTCTCCCCACATTATTCACCTCATTTAGATCCCACTCTGTACAGCATCACTACTGTATTTTTCTTAACTTCACTGAAAATCCAGGAGATCTTAGGATAAGAAAAAACACTTCAGCAAATCTACTTAGGTACTGGCATAACTCTAAGGGGGTGAATGACATTGCTACACAAGAGCTGAAACAAGGGTATAATTTCAGCAGCTGACAAAAATAATTGTTTGTATGAATTTAATTCTACAGTAAGTCTTATCTTCTTTGGTGAGTGTTAATCAGACATTTTAAACTTTTTCACTGACTGCTATCAACCTTATTTCTCTTGTTTCTTCCAGTCTTCTTAACTCCATCCAGATCCCTTTGTACTTTTTAACTTTCCATTGTTTAGCACATGACATATGCATGTATTTACTGTCAGTTAGAACAAAGATTTGGCAGATCTAGCTCATCAATATCAATAACTTTTTGGGTTTTCTTCACTATCATGAATATTTTGTGTAAGAAATATCTGATTAATGTAGCAAAAAAAAGCTTTACATTTTGCTTTGTAATTCAGCTCATATATTTTCAAATTCCTTTCTATTCAGATAATAGAAACTTGACAGATTTTTAAGATGGTGTCAAAATTCTTTTTTTCATGTCGAACACAAGATCTATCCAAACTACAGCTGTTTCCCCAAAAAATCATGTAACAAAGGGCACATTCTAGATAGGAAAAGGAAAAAAGAAAAAAATCAAACAAATTTTACAGCAGCACTCTTCATAATTGAACTTACCTATAAGAATACTGTCTCTTAACTTTGCAAAACATTTTGAAACAAGAATTTCAACAAACTCAAAAAATAAAGCTGTAATAAGAAATGGATATCAATTTAGCTATTTTGTTTTCATGTTGCTATCATCACCACAGCATCTAAAAGGTTTCTGTTATCTCTATAAGCAATACAGTTAACATCTATTGTGTATGACACATTCAATTTCTTATCTTTCTAAAGAGGCAGACTTCCGTACATAGATGTCTTTCGGGATTTTTGTATTAGGTTTTAAATACGCGCTCTGCAATTAATACATTTCAATGAGAAAGTTTCAGGCCTGGTCAGAAGCTGGTGATGGGTGTCATTTCTTGCAGGAATTTGTCTTAGATAGTATTTTGCACTTCCATTTTGTGTCTTTTTTCTGAGACTCCCAACCTACTTTCCAATGTTGAATGACTCTTCATTATTATATATTACATAGATAGGTAGACGCAATAGCTATTTCACTCTTGACCGGAGAAGATGTGATTCTCCTAGCAATAATAATGTAATAATGTCAAAATTGGTGTTAGAAAACTAGAATGGTTGCACTGTGCTCCAACTAATGAATCATATATTTCTTATAGAAGTACTCTTTACTTAGGCCTAGAGCTTCAAGGTCAGACAGTATGTATTCAAAATACACTAGACATCTATTTAGTTATCAAGGCAGAAGAGAAATTATATACCAGCTTTGCATACGGCAATGAAAGAAGAATTGTGTTATGCATGTACAGATGCACTGTTACCCCCACTGGTTGAAACTATAATGTTTTGTGTTCAGAGAAGGAAGAACTATGTCTGAACAATTATAATCTGTGTCCATAGACACAGAGCATTGTTTCAACATGACAGCAATAGAAATTAATTTCTTGATGCTACTACTGCTTATTTGATAATTATAACTATTTACATACATTATTCTCAGAGCTTTATAACTGTTTTATTATTTACAATTATTATTTTTAGGATTAAGAATGTCACATTAGCAATATAAATGTACCACAAATTAAAGACATCAATAGCAGACTGACAGTTCTCGAAAAAAGGGAGATTGCCATCTACGGATCACGTATCTACAGACATTTTGCAAGGATCAGAGTTAGGGAATTATTAAAACCTTTTATGAATACGCAGAAGTGAATCTCAAATAACTGTTGACAAAACATGTGAATGGCAAAAAGACTTCTGAAAATGTAATTAATTACAAAGAAAACACAGTCGGATATGTTGAGCTAGGCTAATTCAAACAGCCTCTTTAAAACAGCCATAGTTAGAGCTGTGCGTATAGAAAGTCCATACCTTAAGAAGAAAGTATTCATGACTTGAAAATCGTTACTCTGGAAAAGTTTTTAAGGGTCTTAGGAAGTAGTTCTTCATATCTTAGAAGGCATTTCATGAGAAACAAAAAATATTGCTTTCTGAATTTTTAAGCAAAGAAGACATAGTATCTTGGAGATTAATTTACCTATGGATGTAAAAATAATGAAACTGATAGGCGAATACTGCATACTGTTCTCACATCTGACTTTTGGAAAAAATATAAACCAACAGAAAATATCAAAGGAAATAGCCATCCGTGATTCCTGAACTCTTACCCTGAGAGCATTGATGATTTCAATCTATTTAGCTGTATGCTTGTTACAGTGCAGAACTATCTTCATTAGAAGAAAATACTAGATACCAAGCAACTTCTTAGCAGAAGAACTCATGATAAAACCAATGATCAGGAAGTGAAATTTTTACAAATTAAAATAGCTACAAGACATGCTTTTAACTGTCAGACTGTTTAATAATTCAAAAAAATGATTAATTGTTGGAACAAAGGGACCATTTGGTGCCCTGTCTCTTCATGTTGAACTGAAAACAGTATTTCACCTAATTAAGTTTTAGGACTTTAGGAAGCTTAGGAATGTAGAACAAGCATGGAAGTATTCAGCAGCTGATCAGATAAACTAACGCTCCTTCTGGTCAAACTTCTGAAAGTAGAAAAGAAAAATAATCTGTAAATTACATAACCCAGTATTTCTTTAATGCACAGTTGCCCAGATTCTGATCTCAAGAGTGTATAGGCAATGAGTAAATTACAACAGGTTTTTATCCAGATTGAATACAGCAGGCTTTTATCCAAGTTTCAAACAACTAGGACATGTTACATTAGTAACTATAACATTTTTCAATCTAAATTTTAGTGTCAGAAAAGACTACAAAGCCTTTTGCCTGGAACAAGGAAGATGTCAGACCCCAAGTGAATTTCAGCTCTTCTCCCTCTTAATTTTCTATCATTTACCTGATGCTAAAGAAAAATACCTTATCAAAGACTTAATTTTTAAAATTATATATAGTATTGAAATCACTAGATTAACATAAATAAATTTCTATCACAATGTGCAAACAGTTTAAAAGTGTCACACATATCCACGAGACAAAAATGACTTATATGTCTTATAGGTAAGTACAAGAGAACTAGATTGGCTTCGGCTGACTGGCATATTGTAAGGCAGTAATCCAACACTTATCTACTGTTCAGCAGCACTGGCTAGAAGACAAAAGGTTGTATTGCACAGATGGGTAGAATATGAGTTCATGTGAAATCAGGGGAGAATAAAACCTCTCTCAATAATTAAGGATCACTTCAATCTCCAGGTTTGGTTGTTTTTTTTTTTTAATTTCCTTCCTGAATAAAGCGCTTGTCACTAACACAAATCTGAGCAGGGAAAGGTGAGACAGACTGAATAGGGACCTAACTCAGCACTTTGCTGCCAGATGCAAAATTAACTTTAGTAGATCGTCAGAAGCAGGAGTTACCTCTGGTTCATAGTGTGATCTTCCACCTCGGCGTTAAAGATCTTGCAGGTCCTTGAGGACTAAGTGACACCATTACAGAGAGACAGAGTGCTGAGTACAAACCTATGCAAACACTTCCCTAATCCTCAGGACTCTGGCATTGCTCCCACTGTCACAGCTCATGCCAAGAAACTCTTTCAGCTAGTGGTGGCCCTGGAAAGCACATATGCTGAGTGACTTCACACTGTTAACTCCTAAACTAGTCTGTGCAGCTGTGTGTTTCTTGTTACCTTCATCTTTCTAGGTGAATCATATTGGGTTGGTGAGTGATTCAAGGAGATTCCAATAACATGATTTTAAGACTCTCATTTAGAAACTACCTGTCACTCAATCCAGGATAGAGGGAAAAAGAAGGTTCCAAAGACCTGTTAGAGTTATATGTCAAAACGGAATAAATACTATATATTTAATCTCTTATTTATCCCAGGATGAAATCTGTCAGGCATTTTTCTCCTTTCTAGTATTCAGGGGATAAATTAGAGATGTTTATTAGCCTACGTAGTCAAGATCTTTGTGCTTTTTTTCACATCCCATGTCTGCAATCAGATTTTGTAGGAGAAAATCTAGGAAGCATGCTAGATTGTGTACTTTCATTATTACTTAAGGTCTGTTCAGGTGTTCATTACTGCTTAAACTCTCTCCTTTCTCCTGCCTTCCAGCACTGAATGATTCTTAAGGAGGCAGATTCAATCTTCTCCTGAACTTCACCTCTTTGGAGTGGAACTGCTAATGTTATTTAAGCAGTTCAGTTAAGTTGTTTCCTCTGCTTGACTAAACTACTAATAGCTTGTTAAATGACTGAGATAAGGCAATAGGCACATTTCACAGTGAGCTTTTCTAGAAACCTTCGAAAGGATATTGACTTTGTTTTAATTCTACATGACAAGCTAACTTTTAGGTCCCCATCACCTGCAGCGAATTCGAGAGCAAGGTGTTAACTCTGTACAAGGACAGTGGAGATTTGAACAAGAAGAAGCTTAGTGAGTTTCTGTCAGTGCTTCTCATTGAAATGGCAGACTCCTTTGCAAGGAAATAAAAGGGTCCAAAATACTAAGCCCACCTGAGAAGCATTGTAAAACAGTGCCTTGAGCTCGTGTCTGGAAGAGACTTCTTCAATAGTAACAAGGGTAGGCAGAGAGAAAGAAGAGACTTCTGTTTTTCAGTAAATCACAAGATCGTAAAGAACTGATGGGATGATGAGACCATGAAAAACATCAACAAAATCTTGGGATATACGGAGTAATGAAGGCATGTCCAGTGGTGATTTACAAGTATCAATTGCACTGTGACAGACACTGGAGAAACCTCTTCTGGAGTGTTGTTTACAATCCTGATGACCCATGTTCCAAATGCTGATTTCAGATCGAAGCTCATAGAATACTAAAGGAAACACAGAGCCCGTCTTGTGAGCAAAGACCAAGACAATGGACTTGCAGAAACTGACAAAATGAAAACAGAGAGGTACCCCGAGATCCATAAATACACTTGAAGATGGGGACTGAAGAGACAGAGAATGGTGAGCAACCTGAGAAAAAGAGGGAACATATGTAATCTAAACGACTGTTTGGGCAGAAATTAAGCACAAAAATGCCTTTGAATTAATTTCCTGTAGAAATTAGAAGAAAATATCTCATTAACAGAGAAAGGTTTAGGAGGTTTTAGGTTTAGGTATGTCCCAATCACAGTGCTGAGAGAAAAAAATAATAATCTTGTTTCAAGATGGAGCTCAACATGTTTATTGCTATATGACATGAGTGCATGAAAGCTTCAGAGTGGATCCAGTGGCTCAGGATCATCCCATATTTGAAAATTCTTAAGCAATATGAAGATTAATTACATGTATGTACCTGTAGTATATCTTGTCTAAAAAAATTCAATATGAATATCACAGCCTTTTAAATAGGGAGAGGCCATTAGTTTATAGATGTTGCCCATGAACTGCAAAGCCTCCACAGAAAACGATAGCAAACCAAGCATTTAATTTTATTTCACACCCTCAAAGATGCCACCTTACATGCCACCACAACCTAAGTCTACCATTTAGGCATCTCTGATGTACTCAGAATGGCCATAAATATGACACCTATGCTATGCTTAATAGCAGGACTTACAAGGTTACCTAAAGACTTCTACCAGTTTATATCCCAATGAGCTTCTTAGAGCTCAGATTCAAGGCATTAACCTATAGACCCTGAAACAGGATATCCAAGCACTGTTTCACCTGATTGTGTAGATGTGCTCTGAAGATGTCTGAAGTCCAACACTTGCCAGACTGCAGTGGAGGAAGAAGGGAATAGGTTGCTGAAGGAATGAACGGCATAAACATACGTCCCTCCATGAATAAAGACTGTGTAGGAAATGTGATACCTGATTTTGAAAGCCAAAACTTTGTCTGATTTAGGCACCAGGTTCTCTCACTTCCAAAATGGGAATATTAATTAAAAGACTAATGGCTAATCTGGAGGTGAATTTGCCTCTGTCTCTCAAGTGACATCTATTGCAGATAACGCTTGAGAGAAGTAAGGACTTCAGTATGGGTTTCATCACATGGTTTTATCTATATTTTACCTGTGAGGACACGCTGAATTGCAAACTATTATTACGATGTAGCTTCAGTGCCTCTGATAAGATTCTTACATGCAAATCCTATCTGGTTTTACATCAATCAATATCAAAGATCTCCAAGAGAGGAGATCTACCTATACCCTGCCCCGTTCGATTGATAAGAAACTGGCTGGATGTCTACATCTAAAGAGTTAAAGTAAATAGCTCAATGTCCAAATGGAGTTCAATAACACATGGTATCCCTCGGGGGTCTGTACTGGGATGAGTACTGTTCAATATCTTTATTAATGACACAGTCAGTGGAACTGAATGCACCGTCAACAATTTTGCAGATGACACTAAGCATGGTCCAGCTGATTTACTTGAGGGAAGGGGTACCATTCAGAGGGACCTTGACAGGCTTGAGGACAGGGCTCATGCAAACCTCATGAGGTTCAAGAAGGCCAAGATAATGGGATGAAATGTAACAAGTCAAAACGCCAAATTCAGCACGTAGGACTAATGCCATGCACGAGTATAAATTAGGAGAGGAGCGGCTGGAGAGCAGACCTGCAGAAAGGGATCTGAGGGTGCTGGTTGATGACAGGCTCAATATGAGTCATCAGTGTGCTTTGGTAGTCAAGAGGGCAAATCATGCCCTGGGATACATCAAACACAATATAACCAGCTGGCCAAAAGAGGTGATTATCCCGCTGAATTCTGTGTTGGTGCGGCATCACTTTGAATATTGTCTGCAGTTCTGAGCCCAATTTAAGAAGGATGTGAAGGTCCTTGAATGCATCCAGAGGAGGGCAAGAAAACTGGTGAAGGGGCTGAAAGGCATGTCCTGTGAGGAGTAGCTAAAGACTTTGGGTTGTATAGAAAGAAGCATGGCCAGCAGGTTGAGGGAGCTGATTCTGCCCCTCTACTTCACTCTCATGAGACACCACCTGGAGCGCTGCAGTCCAGTTCTGATGTCCTCAACACATGAAAGACATGAACCTGTTCGAGTGGCTCCAGAGGAAAGCCATGAAGATGATCGGGGGCTGGAACACCTCTCCTGTGAAGACAGGATGAGACAGTTGGGGTTGTTCAGCCTCAAGAAGACAAGGCTCTGGAAAGTCCTTATGGCATCCTTTCAATATTTAAAGAGAGCTTACAAGAAGGATGGAGACAGACCTTTTACCAAGGCCTGTAGTGACAAGATAAGGGATAACAGAAAAGAGGATAGGTTTAGATTAGATATAAGGAAGAAATTTCTTACAATGAGAGTTGTGAGACAGTGGAACAGGTTGCCCAGAGAAGTTGTGAATGCCTCATCACTGGAAGTCTTCAAGGACAGGTTGGACAGGACTTTAAGCAACCTGATTTAGTGAAAGATGTCCCTGCTTCCAACAGGGGAGTTGGAACTAGATGAGCTTTGAAGGTCTCTTTCAACCCAAACCATTCCATGATTTGATAATTCTATGAAAAATCTTTTGTGATTTTCCTCTTCAAATGCAGATGGAATAGCTGGAGTCCTGGAGCTCATGCTCATTTGAAGCATATATTGCTGGATTCTACCAGCAGTGAGTGCACTCCAGGCTTCTCTGCAGAGGATAGGTAGGTTACCTCCAAACTGATTTAGAGGATTCTCACACTGCAAGACAGGGTGGATGGGGCAATATTTTGATTCTAGAGTCTTTCTGGGAGCCATTCCATATGGTGCCTAAATAGACAAATCAAAACCTTTGATGCCTAGACATCCACCACCAAGCAATGCTCCCAAGCAGCAGTTAGGTGCCAAGACTATTTCTTCAGTATTCTCACCTTGGATATCTCAGGGTATCAAGTCTGATAACTCTGGAGATCTTGTCATTAAGTATGAAAGAGCATTCTTCAAATTTCAGGCTACCTTCACACAAACTAATCTAAAGGAAAGCTTTTTCTTGATGGTTTGCACCTACATCACATTATCAAGCTAAATTAATTTACCTCACGGTGACATGAACATGAGATTTGCAAGAGAAGCTAGAGACAGAACCTGTAGTAACAAGGCCAACCCTTTTTGGCATCGTTCTGCAGTAACACAGTACAAAGCATGCCATCAACTAACAGGGTGATTCTCCCAGTGCCCTGACTGGACAACTGGTTACCTAATTCAAGACTCAGGGTGCCATTGCAAACCTTGTTTGGACAACTTCTCAAAAGCTTTAACACTCCTTGCCTTTGGAGCTTAGACATAATTGTCTCATGAGAGAAGTAAATAGAAAATTTGAGATTTCTAGAAAAGTTACACGCTAAGGATTGCCTCAGAATGAAAATTTAAATCTACGGAAAGTTGTATAGGTCTTGTTATGGCTTTACTGTAGGTAACAATATAAAGAAAAGCAGGATATATTATGGGCATATTTACTTAGATGTCATATACCAGAATGCTTTTCCAACCCACGATTCTTTTTGTGTCTGAGTGCTGGAAAAAAACATGAAGGATGTTTGTTGTGCTGGTATAATGTCCGGACATTTTTCAAAATAATTTTCCAGCTATAACTGCGGAAAGCCTCAGCCACTTTCAGAAGGATGCACTCTGCAGATGGGAAAGATATGTTTGTCCACCTAATAGATTTATGCTGGTTACAAGTAGCAAGAACTGTAGATAGTTCAGGCACCTGGAAATCTTCTAATTACCGATATCACCAAGGTTTTTGGAGTTTGTATGAAGAGCTTGGAAAAGAGTACTGCCAATAGCCATTTAGGGAAGCTTCTGCCTTTAGCCATGATGGGATAATTTGTCATTTCCCAGTATGTTCTCCAAAATAAAAGGAAGGGCTCATCTAGTAAAAAAAAAAAAAATCCAGCAGAGTTATTCCTCCACTGAAGCAGATACCCATGTAGCTTTTGAATTTTTCACTCTGAGCTGTAGATTATCTCTTGGAGGTTTTTATTTGGGGTTTTTTTGGTTTTGTTTTTTTTATTTTTCTTAAAAGAGAATAATTCCATAGAGAGAATAAAATCACACAGGATTTTAACAGATACAGTTGAATACACAGTTTAGGATACAAGTAAGATTTTCTTTTTGTACAGTTGTAACAGTTTGGAATCGTTATTTATGTGACAGGAAGAGGTAAGCTTGCAGATAAGACACCAGATTCAAAAGATGTGGGCCTCGTCACCTACACATTGCATAGACTTCCTGTCAAAGACTGCTACACCATATGACTGAACTGCCAGAAAGCAGAATCAGTTCTTAAAATGCAGGACCATAGCAATTTTTCTGGTCCTAATCACTGTGAGAAAATAGGGAGAAGAGGCTAAATGAGGGAAAGTGTACATACTTTCATTTCAGCTGAGGATGTCCACAGCTGAATTGTCACATTAAAATTTAGAAAAGGTCATTATTGAAAATTACATTTTAGCTTTATAATCCAGGGAGAGATATAGGCACTATACATGATTTTTGAAGGATAAGTATGATTCAGAATATGAATCTTGCCATGAGCTTCTCTGTGTTTACTATAGAGATATCCAAGCCAACAAACTCGGATGTAGATGTTGACATTATCATTCTGATATCATTCTCTGAGTCCAACCCTGCTGCTGTGCTTTGGGCTGGGTAAGCAGAAATCCGTATCACAGAGGCTAATACAGAGTCTTTCAGCTCTACATCTGGCCAGAGAAAAGGTATAACTGTTGCTTCTCTCCCGTGGTGCCATATCACTGGCACAACTCGACTCAGAACCCTTCCAAAGCTTCGAGGAACATTTCAGGAAAATGCATTTATCCATGGTATCATTCAGAGAAAGTGGTTGTGTCTGACCACTTTCTGAAGAGCAACACACAATATGAGATCATCTTCCATGCTCTTGGGGGAGGCAATGGTTGGGCCATGTGTCATGCAGATATTACTGTTCTGTTAAAATAATATATAAAAAAGAAGGAAACAGAGGTTACAGAGACAGTGCCTTGTCATTCTGAAAAAGCAACAGCTTCTTTTATTTAAGGAGACTATATAAATTCTTTAGAAAAATTATAGGAGAGTAGAAACTTCATGGCTTCTGGTTTGTCTCTATTTTATTTGAGAAAAAAATATATTGATTTAGAAAAGTTTAGTTTCCAGATCTGCTGACCTTCCACCTGGCATGGAGGTGCAGAAATGTCTGCTATGGAGGCACAGGATCTCTTTCAGAGAGTCTGCACCCTAATATCTTTTCTTGTGTCTGGATAGAAGAATTGTTTTCTACCACTCTTTACATTCCAGGAAATCTTTTGCAAATATGTATCCATCATCATGACAATACTGAAATAAAGTGTTATGTTCCTTAATCCTCTGATAGAGACAAAAGAATCAGAAAAAAATGAAGTGAAACAAGGAAACACAATTCAGTCATATTAACTGCCTTCTGCTTTTCCAGCTTACCATTGCTCCAGAGAATAGTGTCATACAGCTGTATCAAGCACTTAACAGCACAAAAGTGAATAATGCTAGGAGATTTCCTTAAAAGTAGCAAAAACCTCTTAATAGTCCAGTTTTTCTGAAGCGCTAACAAAAACCAGTGGTGCTTAATCTGACGCGATACATAAGCACACCCAATGTAACTATACATGCAAGTGTAGTTCTAGGGCACCTGTCAGTAATTCCCCTTGAACAGAGGTGAAGTAATGGAGGTTAATTCAGCAGCAGCACCATCCTTCCTTCAAGTTATTCATGCTCTCCCTAGAGACTGCTGTTTTCAGCTTTTTATAATATGAGCCCAAGACTGATGCAAGGGCTGAGTGTCCTGGCCTTCCTGCTCAGCACAGCTCAGAATATTTGCTGCTGGCTTTTCTAAGATGCTGTTATACCCCATGACCTTGCAGATTGTAGTGGGTTGGCCCTAGCTAACAGCAAAACTCCCACCCAGTCGCTTGTTCATGCCCCACCTCAGCGGGACTGGGGAGAGAAAATAGGAAAAATAGGACTGGGAGGTCTTGTGGGTTGAGATAAAGACAGGGACGTCACTTAGTGTCATGGGAAAAACAGACTCGACTTGGGGAAAATCAGTTTAATTTATTACCAATGAAAACAACTTTGGGTAGGAAGAATCAAAATGACAAACATTAAAACATTCCCTTTCCTAAGCTCAACTTCAGTCCTTCACTCCAGACCCCTTTAGCCCTCCAAGAGGTCCCAAGGGGATGGGGAATGGGGGCTTACAGATAGTGCATTGCTGTTTCTCTCTGCTGCTCTTTCCTCCTCACAGTTTTCCTCTGCTCCGGTGTGAGTTCTCCTTTTCTTCACTTCCTCATCCTCCTCCTCCTGAAATGGCATATTGAAATTCATTATTTTTACTTCCCTTTATAGTTAAAATTTCCTGCATTATCTCTGCTAACCATGGCTCCAGAATATTTATTAAACATTAATTAGAAACATTTTTGTTGCAAAATCATCATTGAACTTTAATACAAACATTTACAGAGGAATTTTTGTAGGATAATCTATGCCACTTTTACTATTAGTTCAAGCTGTGGTAGAAGTTAAGGTATCAACTGGCTTGAGATTTCTCAGTGGATAAGAGAACAGGGATCTATGGTGCAAAATACTCCCCTGTAAGCCATGTGCTTTTTTTCATTAAAAAAAAAAAAAAAAAGTAGAAAGCTTAGACTGGGTGAAGAAGTTAGACCTTCCTGAACATCTGAAGGGAGAGCTTCAAAATCTGTCACATGGGAAGCTGTACCGCAGGTTATCCTCCCCCTCTGCTCTGCCCTGGTGAGGCCACGTCTGGAGTTCTCTGTCCAGTTCTGGGCTCCGCAGTTCAAGACAGACAGGGAGCTCTGGAGAGGGTCCAGCAGAGGGCTACGAGGATGATGAGGGGACTGGAGCATCTCCCGTATGAGGAGAGGCTGAGAGAGCTGGGACTGCTTAGCCTGGAGAAGACTGAGACAGGATCTCCTCAACGCTTATAAATACCTAAAAGGTGGATGTCAAGAGGATGGGGCCAGACTCTTTTCAGTGGTGCCCAGTAACAGGACAAGGGGCAATGGGAACAAACTGGAACACAGAAAGTTCCATCTGAATATGAGGAAAAACTTCACTCTGAGGGTGACCGAGCACTGGAACAGGCTGCCCAGAGAGGTTGTGGATTTTCCTTCTATGGAGATATTCAAAACCCACCTGGATGCCACCTTGTGCAACATGTTCTAGGTGATCCTGCTCTAGCAGGGAGGTTGGACTAGATGATCTCTAGAGGTCCCTTCCAACCCCTACAAATCTGTGAATCAGTGAATCCAGAAAAAATCGGATCCATGGGAACCAGGATTTACAGACCACCTATTAGTGAACATACAGGGTGGGTTGGAGTTCCCAGCTGTTTCCATTGCCAGTTTAGTCAATACCAAGTGTAGATTCTAAGATTAGATTCAAATTCCAAAACTATTAATTCCAGAAGGATAAGGATCTATAATAAGTACTAATTCATATGTATCAACACAGTACAGATCTCTCAGACACCTTTTGTTATTCAGTTAAAAAAAAGAAAAAAGTCTCATTCAGAAATAGATTCTATTAAACTTAGTAAAGTTTTATGTAGGTTTAAAAATTAATAGCGATCAAATTGGAAATGACTAGTGATTTTTGGTGCCTCTATTTTTAGTTATTCACCTTGAGAAAAAAACTTTAGGTGACATGGAAATGCTGATTACCTGTTTCTGACAACCTTGTGTTAAAAAATGTAAGCACTCAGAAGCCCAAGGTTCTTTTACAGTTTGTTTTTTGTTGTTTTTGTGTGTTGTTTTTTTTTTTTTTCCAAACAGTTCTTTTGTATAGCTGCTATTAAAATGATACACTAAATTTTGGGTGCAACATATTTCCTCAATAATATTTTAGTCATCCTGTTATGTCTGGTTACTTCTGCTGGTTGCAAGCTACCAAAGATTTGTTGTTTCTGTGTTCGTATTCTCCAGGTTATAATGGTACTCTACTGAAACTGCTTAAGTGGACTAGATATATCAAGGCACATTTTCTCCTGGAGGAAATCAGTTCAACATCTTTGATTTATACCAGAATAACCCTAAAATCAGGTTATATGGCATCTACTACTCTTACTCCACTTACAGTGTCTGTTACTTTATTTGCAGAAGCAAAGTAGATAGGTTTGACAAAAGTTGTCCTTGACAAATCTCTATTATCTGCTGCTCATCTCCTTGTTATCTTCCAGATATTTACAAATAATCACATTATATGCTTGCTTTCTTCTTCTTTTTTTTTTTTATTTTTATCCCCCCCCCTCCACTCCCCCCCCGGAGATTGTATTTAAGCTTTTTGGTCCATAATTCCATTCTTAGTCACTTTAAGAAGAGTGGCTCGGTTTCAGTCTTTTTCACATTTTTTCTATCATCACACCAATCTACAGAATTCTGAAAGATAAACACTAATGGTCCTCAGGCTATATAAAGGTTTTTTGTTTGTTTGTTTGTTTGTTTGTTTGTTTGTTTGTTTGTTTGTTTTCAAATACCTGAGGATTAAATTCATAATTCCAAGCTGTCTTAAAACATCAGTTTAAAAGCATACTTTAATCTGTTTTTTCCCTATTCTAAGTCAGAAATCCACGCTTTTTCACTGGGTATTGTTTGTGCTCACTACCTCCCACTGTTGGCATTTTTAGTGAAGACTAGCACAAACCTCAAACACTGAACACTGAGCTGTTCTTGGCATCATTTGTTGATAGCTTTCACTCAGTTGAGAAGTAGATCAAAAATTTCTCCCTTCTTACCACAGGCATAGAACGATATTTCTTACTTTTAATTTCTCTTGCAAGATACTTCACAGCCTGTGCTTTGACCTTTGCAATTTTGTCACTGAAAATTCACACTATTCTTTGCTGCATTTGAAGTCAGCTTATGAGTTAACCAAGTTGGCCACTTACTACACTTCTTGTCCTTATTCTCTGTTGGGATAGTTTGCATTGTTGTAATATCATTTTCTCAAGGAAACTGCCAGCTCTCTTCAGTCGTTTCCCATTAGAATTGCATCCTTGGAGACTGCATTCATCACTTCTCTAAGTTTGTACAAGGAACACATACATTGAAACATCAACTTCACAACCCAGCAAAAGGCTGCTAGTAGTAGATAATGTAGGAGGAGTATATTGCACATAGCAGGCTAAAGGATTCTTAAGGGAAGACTAAGTGAAGAGAGGAAAAAAAGGAAATCTCAGCAGGCCTCCAGTGCTATATATACATACTCCAATCCTATATATCACGTGTAGTACATGTATTAAAGACAGAGGTGCCAGAATTAGATTTTTTTTGTTTCCCTAACAGTGAGGACACATGTAAGTACAGCTCAGGTGCTTATAGCAACAGATCTGGAACCTGACAGAAGCCTATCCACAACATCTGGCCCATTACAATAAAAATAATAATAAAAATAATAAAAAATAAAAGGATTTCCAAAGTTCAGTACTTTTATGAGTGCTGAGTTCTAGTGTCAATCTCCACATTGCCCACTACATTTACCTCTCTATACTGTACCACCAGATCCATGAATTTATTACAAAATTTTTTTTTGCTTTCAAACCTTGATTTTGTTCAGTTATTTGACCTTGCTAAATGCTGACTTGCTCCGCTGTCAACATCTGTTAACAGCTGTTAAATCAGGATTTTGTAGAACCAAACACTGGAGTGGATTAGAAATTTATAAAATTCAAAAAGAAGACATTTCAGTTCAATGTCTTTTAGGTTACATATGGAGAGCATCTTAAAGCACAGGGAGATCAGGCTCATGGACATTTTGGGTACATAGAAGTTGCTTTTGCACAATCTTCCATTCAATATGTGGAACAATAGATTGTGACAGGACCCAGTGAAACCAGGTAGACATTTATAAGTTTCTTTTGTCATTGCAGGGCTTTCTCATGATTACACATTTCTGACTACAGTCCAGCCATTGCAGTATCACACCAGCAAAGGGAATTTGCTCTTTCCTGCTGTGTGCCAGACTTCTCATACCAGAGATATCACACATCCAAGGATTGTACACACTGTCTTTACAATAGTATCACGCTGACCAGACACACTGACTTGCAGCAGCAGTTGAGAACAGAGAGACTCCCCTACTGGGTAGGCTTAAAATGGTGTACAAAGAAGGCTTAAAGCCCTGCAGGTTGGTCTGGACAGAGAGTTGTGAATTATTTATGTGATTAAAACTGTGCATTTGCAAAAAGAATATAAATTACCCAAAATGTTTAAAAGCCAAATTCATTCATTCAATTCAGCTCAACAGCCTGACAATTTGGGAAGGAAAAAGAAAAAAGAAAATTTTGTCCAGCACAGAGAAACTACAAAACATACTTGGAAGCAAAAGAAGGGGCTCAGCCCTTCTTTAAACAGCAACTGCTGTTAATTTACGTCGAGTCGCCACAGAAGCAGGATCAATATAAACTCTCCATGACAAAGTAGGTAAATCAGAGCTTATGCCCAGTGCCTGCAATGTGATGAAGACAAAGTCATTGCTGCCTCCTGCACCAACCATGGGATGGTCTCTAGGACACTGTGCATCCAGTTGTGTTATCTTCAGGTCCTATGTGGGAGCAAGCCCAACCCTCCGCTGAAATGCATGCACTGAACAGTTACAGTGCTCAAGATGGTTTGGACATTACACACTCATATTCTGCCCTATCAAATCACCTCCAATGACATCATCATCTAATCACTGGAGTGTCTATAATTTTTCAGCTACTACTGGCGTATTGTTTTGACATGCCCTCCCATCCACCACGCCTTTGCACCTGACAGTTTTTCAGGACAAACAGGATTACCTGCTTTCAAGTAGTCCTGCTTTCAGAACTAACTTTGTCATCATCTGGGCGCCCGTTATCTGCTCAGATGAGCCTGTTTTCCAGAGTTCTTACACTGTCCTACTTTGCTGCCAGTATTGTTGGCATTATCTCTGTTCTCATTGAACGTGCCTCATCTGCTTACATCTCCCACTTCCACAATAGGTACGGGACCAACCCGTCTCACTAGCAAATTAGGTAGGGCCCGTTACTTAGAAATTATTACAGGCAGTCACAGGTCCAACACGGCACACCGGGGGACGTGTTTGTATTCTCCACGCATTTCCTAGCTCAGGCTTGTTTAACACAAGGCATTCAATGTCCATTTATACTGAGTATAACTGTACACTTAGCATTGTGCTTTTATTACTACAACTTGATTTTCGGGTAGCTTACTAACCTAATTGTAATTTATAGACCAAATGTTTCAACCTAACAGAAAAAACAACTCTCTGTTTTTCTTTGATAAAATATAAAGTTAATTTAGATTTCTGGGTAATGAGGTAACTTCCACTATCAGCATATTCCTAGTTAATATACTTACACATAGTATGCTTTTTAGGCCTAAATTTTCTCCCGCTTGCTTTTCTGAAAAGGTAAAAGACTCAGCATGATAAGTGCCTTGTGTTCATGCTGCAACATCAAAAATAATTTCTTTGCTTAAAATTCTACTTTAACACTTTTGGACTGGAGACTCAGAAATGACAAAGGTAATTAAAGCTTTGCTTTAAAATACTTCTCAGAGCTTATTGGTAGTGAGAAGTACTTCCCCTGCCGTCTGAGTGTTCTGACAGCTGTGCTCAGTGAAATCAGGTTAGTTTTCTCTTACAAAGTGCAAAAATAAAGATTTCTACTTTTGTTGGAGGTGTAACAAGCTAGTGAAAATAACACTGGGCACCAAACCAAACTATTTTAAAAGAGCACGTAACATAATAATTTAGTGTTATAAAAAAGACATTTGTATTGTTTTTACACTATTCCACTTTGTGCAATACATATGCATTCCTGCTACTTTTTTTGTTGTTGTTTAGCATGCCATTTCTGCTACATTTTTAAGGTTTAATTTGCTGTAATTTCATAATGTATATCTTTGATAAAATAACTAACTGATCAGGGGGACAAAAGATGTACAATATGCTGAACCTATCTAGGCTGCAGCAAAATCTTTTACAAATACCACATGAAAAATTCTTAATGAACACGGACAGAGGGAATAAAAGAAGCCACAAAAATATGTAAAGAAGGTTTTGCAACAATGATGTTGCAAAATGGGGGTTACTAAACAAATAGCACTGGTGGAGGAATGGTCTTGTGACTTAATGAGTATTTTCATTAATAAATTTTGGCACAAAAGGTAGGACTATGCTAATGAAATTTGTCACTGAAGCAAATCTGAGAGGCATTATCAATAGCAAAGCAGATCAAGATAAACACAGAGGAAGCAGTGGATGACCTTGAGGACTTACATTACAATTTGAATGACATTCTGCAGTAGAGATAAATAAATAAAAAGGAATAAACCCAAGGATTCCTGCTATAAAATCAGTTTAAAATACAAAAGGAGAGAAAGACCAGGGGCTTCTCCAGTTACAGCATGACTACAGTGTGATGCACCTGCAAATAGGTATAGCAGATAAAATATTCCAGTAGATCCAGGTAAATATTAGGGCCATTACACAAGGTCTTTGCAATCACCACAGGGGATACTGCATTGCACCTGGCTGAAGAGGAGTGTTCAGGCCAAACAAGTGAACAGGAAGGCTGCTGGCATGATGAGGCAAACAGATATCCCATTGATTTTGAAGAAAACTGGCTGGTTTAGTGGAGCCATAAGTGTTCTCTAAAAATTACCAGAGTAACAACAATAAAAAACAAACTCCGAAAGAGGAGAATATATTGTAAAGGACAATTTTGGAATAAGTCCCATTTGATTGAATATTAAACAATTTTTAGCCTTAAGAAGGAGATTCTGGAACAAACTTCCTAAGAACTAGGGGAATGAACATAAATTGACAGGATAAATTTACACATGGACTCATCTCCTGTGTATCCCTGACATAGCAGAGAATTACATAGTGACCATGGTCACTGAGTCAGAAGGTGGTGACAGATGAAGAATTTCACTCTGCTCTTTCTCCCAATAAATTCTTGCTCAGCCTTCTTCCTAGGAAACCATTTGTCACTGAAGCATATCTCTAGAGATACAGTTTGAGAACCCTGGAAATGAACAGAAGTCACTCCTAAGAAAAAAGCACAAGTCCCATTACCAAAAATGGGATCCTCCAGCACTAAACATTTTTATCATCAGAGCCTCATGTTGCCATTTCAAACCAGAAGATTCTTACTGATCATTTCCAAGTATGAAGTCATTTCCTCCTGTACATGCATATGGACAATTTATGTAAAATGGAGGGTGTTTCACTTAAGATCATAGTATGATAGAATAATTCAGGTTAGAATGGACATCAGGAGATTCCTGGCTGAGCTGCCTGCTCGAAGCAGAGGTAATTATGCTGATAGTTGCTCAGGACCTTGCCAAATCCTGGCTGTCTCCAAGGATGGCGACTTGCACTCCACTGCCTCTCTGGATCTTTGTTCCATACCCATTAACAGATGAGCCATAGAAACACAAATAATATTTCTGTACTGGACTATTTCCCTTATTATAAACTGATTTTGTCTTTGAATTAACTCTTGGTAGTTTTTAAATAGTGGAGTAGGACCAGAAATCTATTGAAATTGAGGCCAAGAATTGAGAATTCATCATTCTATGTTATTATACACAGCACAATTCAAAAGAAGCTTCCGTTTTTGCAGCTGGTTCAGTTTTTAGAACAATGGATATAGTATAAATATCCTTGTTTATTTTGTTAGATCTAGCAAAAGGATTTGATCATTGTTCTGGTTTCATCTAGGATAGAGTTAATTTTCTTCATAGTAGCAGGTATAGTGCTGTGTTTTGGATTTGGGATGAGAATGGTGTTGATAACACACTGATGTTTTTGTTATTGCTAAGCAATGTTTACACCAAGACAAGGACTTTTCAGCTTCTCATACTGCCCTGCCAGTGACTAGGCTGGGGGTGCACAAGAAGGTGGGAAGAGACATGGCCAAGACAGATGACTCTAACTGGCCAAAGGGTTATTCCATACCATATGACATCATGCTCAGTATATAAACTTGGGGGAAGCTGGCTGGGGACGTGATCACTGCTTGGGGATGGGCTGAGCTTTGGTCAATGGGTGGTGAGCAATTGCATTCTGTATCACTCATTTTGTATATTCTTTTATCATTATTATTATCTTCCTTTGCTGTCCTATTAAACTGGCTTTATCTCACCCCGTGAGTTTTACTTTTTTTTTTTCAGTTCTCCTCCCCATCCCACTGCAGGGGTGGGGAGGGTTGAGCAAGTGGCTGTGTCGTGCTTAATTCCTCTCTGGGGTTAAACCACAACATCCATAAAATGTGATGTATGAGAAAAATGATTATTTTAAAATTAATGTGAAGTTATTGATGGGGGTTTAATAATAATTGTAATGAAAAATAACTAATCAGATATATTTTTATCCTTGTGATTTTTAGTTTTAGGCCTCCAGAACTAGGAAGAGATGTGGCAAGCATGGTAAAGGCAAACATTTGGGTTATTGAACCACCACTGTATTCTATTTTATTTGAGAAATAATTCAAATGTTCAACTCAGAACAATACCTAGCTATCACCATTCACAGAAAATGAGAATGTCCCATCACAAAAAGGCAACTTTGAATGACTATTAGAGGTCATTTAAATTTTTCATCCAGCAAACTGGAAAGCATTTATGCCTTTGTGATACTATCTCCTCATGACATCGTTGACATTTACAAGTTGTGCATTTCTGCCAGGCATACCTGAGTTGCTCTGTAAAAGATACTGCATAATTATTATCATTCCTTCAACTTACAGTTATTAGTTTGTTCTCAATGGATATGCAAGAATTCCTTTAGATAATATTCACTTTCATTTGAAGATTGCAGGATAAACTTACTCAAAAAAATGCAAAAATTGTATTCAGAGGACTGAGTGTTCTCTTTTGAAATGAAAAGGAAAATGCAAGTTGAACAGAAAGTAAATGTTTAATTTGACTACTGAAGTCAAAATACAAAAGGGGAGCAGTGGATGGAGATAAAGATAGGAGAGGTTAACACCTCTTACAGGTCATCTTTTGGATCCCTTTGAAGGACTAAGGCTCTGGAAAGTCATTTCCTCCCTAAAATCTGAAAATAGCATGGAAGAAAAAAGATACAAACCTGACTTGAAAAAATTGGAATAAATGTCAAATCTCAGCAGTCAGGGGCTCTGGAAGGAGCATAGTCCTCTTATTCCTTAGAATGAATGAGAAGAAGTAATCTAAGAATATTTTCTCTAGTCTCTTGAGCCTTGGAGACCTTTTCCTTTGATATGGACCCCTCTACATCTGGCAAAGACCCTCTTTACAGAATGGGATAGAGGATATTTTTTATCCTACCCATTAGCCCTTAGAATGAAGCTGCCACAGACTTGTGCTGCTGAAGGAATTTTTGCTCTTCTTAGGAGCAGCACAAGAACCAAATTTCTTTTCTTTGAAGGGTAACAGATACGCAAGCAAGGCCACGATAAACTCCTGCACAGTCAGCCAGAGTATGAGTGATAGATACACATCTTGAAATTGGAATCAGATCTCTTGTGAAGGTGTAGTGGTTGATATGACATCTGGATAAATCTGAAATTGGGTTTCCAGAAATCTCCCTGCTTTTAGTTCCTCTATCAACAGTTAGATTTCATCTGAATTTGCATATAGCTCATTGACTCACTGTTAATATCAGTTGTTGCTTCACTAATCCTACAACTCCAGTTTTGCAGCTCCCTTGTGTGCTGCCCTTTTCCTGGTCACTGAATCTCAGGTTCGCTCAAGCTCTCAGTCCTGAAAGTGGAATAAATATGTTCTGCATCTGAAAAGGAGAGTGACAGAAAGAGGAATGACCTTTGGCCAATATACCTTCTATGATCCCATTAATAAAAACCCAGAAGACAAGCAAAAGAAGAAAAGCTTTGCACTCATCTGCATGAAAATATGTCCTTAGCCATCTGAAAGAATTGTTTTCTTCCAGTTTTTATAGATGCATGCAGAGCTACTATACACTAACCTTACACCAGAAGCATACAAAAATTAAAAATATTCTGACCTTTCTCCAAGTGTCAGTTCACCAGTGAGAGTGCAACTCCATCTGACATGCATAATAAACAAAAAAAACAAAGTACACATCACCAACCCCGTAATGTACCCAAGATGTGCAAAACAAGAAATTTTGCCCTTGCCCAGACCAACAGGGAAGATAACTTTCAAAGCCAAGAACCATTTGTGAGGCATACCTTGTTTGCAGATATTTTTCATTTAAAACATAAGGACTCTTTTTTGAATGATGCCAGAGCTATGATAATATTGCACTCATGCTGGATTTTTTTTTTTTTTCTTTTGGAGAATGTTGAACTGTTTGAAAAACAAATGTAAAACAATTCACACTTCAATACCAAACCTCAGATGAAAAACTTTCTCATGGTAGAAGTTAATAATTACTGTTGTCAATCACAGACCTTGATAAAGCACATAGAAGTGATAGGACCCTTGAATTCATATTAATTAATGAGCAGTGGAATGCTTTTCATTTCATAATAACGGGAAACAACAGGAAGCCACCGGCCAAAGCATGTAGTTTGCATAACAAAGCTAAGGGGTGGTCTTTGGGGAATGGGCTTCCTCTTAGGTGCAGATCCTAATGCAGACTGGCCCATTGTTCAAGGTGCACACATGCCCAGGTGCAGGTTTGAGTAGAGCTCCACATTCAGGGGCAAAACTCCTTTTTTTAATCTTAATGGATAGGAGAAGGGATGGAATTGAGCTGTAGTGCATTCCGCTAGTCCATATCCAGAGCATAGTTTTGTTTCTTAGTATGATACGTGACATTCATCCAACCAAATACACAACTCTGAACTGATTATTTAATTATCTTTATAGCTAATAGAGAAAAATAAACATTTTTGTGGAGTGCTTAATTTCATCCTAAAGTAAATATATACAATAAAACCAATTAATTGCCTTCCAGAAATACCTGTATCTCTGTAAATTGCAAAGGAATTCTAGGTTTACTAATTCAGGTGTAGCCTTCTCAAAGTCAGGCAAGATGAGTCCTTTTTTTTTTTGACTCAAGCTATAGTCCAGCATCCACAAGTCCATAGGTCATCACTTGATATAATGAAATTTACTCTTAACTATACAGCCAGGAATGGGTAGGTGCTTAGAGTCTAAGAGTGTGACTGACGGCAGCCATGGTGGTGATTGAGAGACACTAAAAGCCAGTAGGAAGGAAGGTCAGTGTCCTGCACCGACAATGAAAGTAGAAAGGTCTCTGAGGCAGAGTTTACTGGAAAGATGAGTTTGCAGACTGTGGGAGGAAAAACCGCCTACCAAACACACAGATTTAAAAAAAAAAGGAGGCTGAGCTTTCCTCTCCACTCTGTCCTCACTCCACAGTAGCATTCAGAAAATAATTATTTTGTATGCAGATAAACAGGATGAAACTTAAAAAATACCTGACTAATACCATCATTTTTTTCTCTGAGAAATAGCCCGGAAAACACCCAGGTATTAGCTAAGCCCACAGGTCTATGGGTAAGTAATATTGCAGACAGGAACAGCCCTGTGTGCTGAAATTTTCCATGCTAAAGGGCTGACTCAGGTTCAATATTTCTGCAGAAGGTTCCAGCTAGAAAAAAAAATTCATTGTTGCCAAGGGACAAGATGTTGTCTCTGACCAAGTTAAAAGAACAGATCTTTCTCTGAGCAGCCTAGAATCCCTGTATTTCGGTATAGGGTCTGATTATGAATTTTGATCAATGATGTGTTTATTGTACATCTGACTAGGGATCTTTGGCTTGATAGAATGGGCTTGAAAGAGGATAATCTGACTAAAAGGAAACGGAGAGCCAGATGGTTAAGGGAAACATTGCATTGTTTTCTTGGTTTCTAAATTGGTGCTCAAGGGTCTGATTTGCAGAGACTCTAATCCTTCACAGCTGTATTGAGAGATGCTAGGAGCTGTTCTTGACCATACTGGATACTATATAGTGCTAAGTACTCTGATGGGGAAAAAAAAAAAAAAAGGAAAAATAAAAAAGAAAACAGAGAGGTAAAGACCTCAGGGCTTCTAATCATTCAACCCAAATTAGTGAAAACTTGGTCCTTGCTTATTTCATGCAGCAGATCTTCAGCTGCAACATTGGGAAATAACCTCCCTCCGTGAAGGTACTGTGGGAATAAATTAATTCATATTTCTGAAGCCTGTGGACACCACAGCGATGACTACAGTAGCCAAGATGATGAGAGGATTAATATTCCTGCATTCACAGAAGGATCTGAGGAACTGGCTGAGGCATGAGTCCTATGGGTGAGGGAGAAAACACGTCTGTATAAAACCCATAGTTCAATCTTAATTCTGGCATTTTCTAGCTTTTAAGTGCTAGGATTCACAGCCTTGAAAATATTCTCTTCTGTTGTTGAGTTTTGTCTGTAATAAATATAGAAAGAGACAGAGGTTAAAATGTACATCATTTATCTAAAAGCAGGCTTTATGTTCCTTCCCCTTTGTCTCTGGAGTGATGTCCCTAATGCTTATGTAAAGCTAATAAAAGGAGAGAAAACTTGGATGCTTTATCATTCACTGTAGAAAACACAATTATGTATTTATACAGCACAAAATATGAATTATTTACCTGATGGACCACAGTGGCCTCTGAAGAACAACACTATCTGTCTTACTAACACATTTTGAACACAAACATGGGGGAAAAACCAACAAAATTTGTACAAAATCTTAATGCAGTGCTTGTAAATATCAAAATAAGCATATAGAAACCTTTGTTTTTCCTTAAAAACCCCAAACTCATTAGGTTTTCCAAGGTATAGTACACCATTCCAAATACACTGAGGTTTGAAATTTACTTGAAATATTTCTTTCCATGATATTTTTTCCCCACAAATACCTTCAGCACAAAAATTTCTATTCTAAAAGTGCGTATTTTTACTTTTAACATTTCCCTGATGCATAATAAATGCATTGTTATCAACTTCTACCAGTTCCAATATTGTCCCAGGCATAAAATGCATGATTAAAATGAACAAAGTTTTAAATTTAATTCAGGTGTTAGTTATTCAGTATGTCTGTGGAGGTTTTGCCGTATAATTACAAGAGATTTAATAGGCCTTGGCTTCGGTGTATACCATTTATGTAGCTGGCTAATAGTGAACAATTCAGCTTATATAATTAGTTTAGGCTTATCGGTAGGATATAGTATGTTTTGAAAACTTAGGTTCTTAAAACAGTACTGTTAATTCAATGAGAATTAACTTAGAAATAATTATGTAATACTCTTAAAAATCTTCCCATACTTGAAGGGGAACTTCAGGTTTGTGTAAACATTTTTAATGGTGCAAATAAGAAAGCAACATAATGAGAAGGTATTGTCGATGAGGGCCTGCTAGAAAAAGTTCTGGAATTGGGTTTTCTTTTATCCATATAGTTTTTACAATGTTACTGCTTGAAGCTTAACTCAAGATTGAGATTTATTTTCCAATAAATCAAAAGAGTTACCAAGGGAGTAAGAGGTAAATAAAGATAAGAAGGGCAATAATCAGTTAGAAGAAACAACAGAACAAACCATGAAGAAAGTCATAGCTAATGCCAGGGCTCAGAGGCTGAAGTATTCCATTAACTAAGTTTCATATATGCAATAAATCTTATGAAATACTGAACTGTTGACACATACAATAGGGCTGCAGAATACTAGAGAATTAGTAAATTAACAAAATGACTCAGTTGGAGAAGACAGGAAAATTCTAATAGAAATTATATATATATATATGTCTATATTAGAAAAACAAGAAGTTATCAGAAAATGAAGCCAAGATCAACTTTTTGTTAAAATGTTATTGATTTGCAGAAAGTAAAAATGGCTAGATTCAGAGGAAGCATTCAATAACATCTGAAAATTCAAGTACTCCCCAGATAGGCTCTCCAAAATTGTTGAGATCTGAAGTCTGCATCCACTTCTGAAAAATCTTCTTTCAAACACGTTATACATTAAAAACCAACAAACAAAAAAACCCCATACTGCAAGGAGACAAGATCCTGAAAATGATGGTCATAGAAAACTGTACCTCCACTAAAATATAATAACATATAAATAAAAGATAAAGAATGTAAGACCACTAAAACACCTGATAAGGAATGCACCCTACTGGGACTTTGCTTTATTCCCTCAGTTGCCACTGGTGTGCTGACTACCATAGGTAAATCACTTTAATCCTCCCCACTTCAGCTTCCCCATCAGTAAATCAGGACTGGCACTTAACCAATTTTGTAAAGTGCTCTAACTTCTAATGACAAAATTCTGAGCTGGGAGTTCAGCACTATGATAAATATGAGATTTTGGCATAGAAAAATTGATTACTCTTTTAATGGAATTACACAGTATAATTAACCCTCAGGCTTGGTATTATGTGAGAAAAGTAATCAAAATGTGTGACAAATTATCTGTTTTATTGTGTCTTATATCACAATTATATTTTCTTAAAGTATGCTACAAAACTCAAGGATGGTTTTCTTACCATTGAAACAATAAACCTCTAGTGAAGATTTTTTTTTTTGCTTGATTTGATTCAAGCCAAGAAAACATATTCTATTGTGAAAAGCCATGAGGATCCCTTGAACAGGTTGTGTAGCACTGTGCAACACTTTCAACTGTGAGCAAAGTGGAACTCTAAGTTGTTGAATGGTATTTAAGAGCACACCAAAGTAACAACAACGAAAGTATAGCTCGATGGCAGCAGAGTGTAACTGGGCAAATAGTAATAATTACTTTGGTGCTAATTTGGGTATACAATACCATGATTTGAATCATGTGAAGTTCTTTACCAAACCTTGCTTATGCAAATTTAAAGTTAATCAAAATAATCTGAAAACTGTTATTAACTTATTACTGCTCTGCTGAATAGTGTCTTCTCTATCATTAAAGAAAGAAATGGAGAAAGCAAGAAATGCATAAAAAATACTGATTCTCCCACTTACAATATCTTTTCTATTCTCTTCTGTACACAGTCTCTTAAAAGTGGATAGGAGGTTAAACTCTAGACAAGTGAAAAACAAAGCATGCACCCTATATCACAATGCATGAGACTCATGCCCATTCTAAGAGCAGGTGACTAAATCTATGGAAGAAAAGAATCCACTGAGTGATATTAAATGCCAGGACTCCTCCTGACTCAGGAAGTCCCTAAACAGCAAATTTCTGAAGGCTTGAAGATTCTTCTGGCAAACTCTCATTATGTTGTTCTTAAACTCTTCCTTATGTATCCTCTTTTGACCTCTATTTCTATATGATTTTGAACACATATCTGCCATCATATTTGAGCAGTAGGTGATTAGACAGTTGCCTGCTTGTTTCAGAGAACAAGCACAAATATGTTCTCTCTCTGTACAGTAGCCTTAAAACATGGAGTACATTCAGAGCAGTGAAATGCACAAACTGCATTAGACAACACATCAGAGAATAATAGAATTATTGAGGCTGTTAGAGATTAAATAGAGGTTAATGTCAAGTCTATGGCTCATACCTTACCCACTAATCCTCTCTCATCATAGAAGGCTATACATTTGGTCAGGTAAAATTTAACCCTCATAAATCCATGCTAGTTGCTTCTGGTCACCCTCTCGTCCTTCATGTGAGGATTGTCACCATAACCTTCCAAGCACATGAGATGAGGCTGACCAGCCTGCAGTTACCCAGGTCCTCTTTCCTGGCCATCCTGAAGAAGGGTGTGGTGTTTGGTTTTTTTAGTCACCAGGAACCTCTCTGAATCATCATATCTGAAAGATGAAAAAAGAGCAGTCATGAAACAACATCAACAATCTCCTTCAGCTCCTTTAGATGAATCCAGCCTGGTCCAGAGATCTGTCTAGGTGGTGCTTAAGTGGCCTTTAATATTACTCTACCATAGGGAATGCTTCCATTCCTTAGACTATACCACCTTCCTGTTGTAAATGGAGGTGACAAAACCATTGAGAACCTTGGCCTCTTCCATGTCTCTTGTCAATAGGTCCCTGTCCCATTAAACAGTGGATCCACATGTTCTGTAGCTTCCCTTTCACTGCCAGGGTACATATAGTAGCTGCTCTTGTTGCTCTTCAGATCACTCACTACTTTCCACTTGAGGTGAGCTTTTTTTCTTTTTTTTTTTTTTTTTTTTTTAATGTATATTCCTCTCAGATATACTGTCTCTGTACACTTTTGTGTGTGTTTGAGCTTAAATAGGTATTCTCCATTCTGCCAAGTTGGCCTTTTGCCATACTTGCTTGACTTCCTGCACACTGTAATGGACCTCAGGATAAGTTGTCCTTGAAGATCACTCTGCTCTCCTTGGTCCCTTTCCTTTCAGAATAGTACAGCATGATATCATGTCCATCACATACCCAATCAAGCTGAAGCTCCCACTCTTAAGTTCAGAGTCTTTAGTTTTGTACTCACTTTCTTCCCTTCCCTCAGGATCTAAAACTCCAGCATGTCATGGTCAGTACAACCAAGGCTGCCTCTGATCTTCATAGCACTACAGCTGCTCAGGGACTTGTATTTCATTCTGCGTCTTTGTTAGACTGTATGCCCTTATCTAAAGGTATTTCAAGTGGGCTTCTGCTCACCTCATTTTCTCCAGAAGAATATGAGACATTACCAAGTCATGCCTTCCCATGCACAATTTCCCCTCTGTCCTCCTACTTAAACTTTTATGTCTGTCTTCCAGCAAAGTTAATTTAAGCTCTCCTCAGTAAAGTAACAAGCCTGTTGGCAAAGTTGTTCTTTCTGCACTTCATCAGGTGGATTTTTCCGCTTCTCAGCAACACTTATTTTTTGGAGAGGATTCCACAGTCAAGAAGCCAAACAGGCCTTCTGGCATCATCAGCCATGAAGGGCAGAGCTGATCTATATCTAGGCTTCTAATGCCCTTCACCTATCCCCCCAAAATCCTGTAGTCACTCTTGAACTTGCAAGAGTCTCCATTGGTAGTACCATGGTGCCTGTATGGCAAAACAGCAAAAAGCAGCAGTCTGCGTGCAAGACACAGTGCTGAGTCAGGTTACCTTTCATCCAACCAAGTGTAATCAGTCTGTTATTCTTGCCATACATCACTGAAGAAATGTTTGTATGGATTTTCAAAAGCAGACACTACAATGGCAGCTCCAACCAGCATTTGTGGAGGCACTTTAACAGGTATTGGGCACAAGATAGCAAGGTTAGTGGAGAGGTGATGTGTTCATGTGTGAGCTTTGAGGAAAAACAAGATGACTTCAATGCTTCATTGAATCTATACCAGTCCCACCAGCACATGGCTCTAGTCTGGGGACATGGTGACAAAATAAAGAATGAATAATTGTATTTCCTGACAGGGACATCCTTAGCTTTTTGTTAATGCTCCATCAACACTTTTAAATACATTGTGTGGTTCAACATTCAGAAAAGTAGGTACTATGAGACAATGGACTACCTCCTGTCTGTCCTTACAGAAGGATGAATATGTTTCCCTACTCTCACTGTGCAAAAAAAATGTCTTTCATCATTTGTCCTGTCCCCTCACTAATTCCTTAAGTAATTTTGTGTGATGTTCATTGGTGAATACTTTACTGTAAAAGTGATTATATCAATTTGTGCTGATTGTATCAAATAAAAAAGAAAAAAACAAACCAAACAACAAAACTTCACAGGAGTTAAATAAGAACAACCTTGATAAGAAAAACTGCCAGCATTCTGCCTTGATCTAGTGTTTAAGGATAATCCTTTTACCTGGGTCCAATCTAATGGCCACTTCCATCATTCAAGCTATTTTTAAATTCACATTCCTATTTTCTCTGAATTTCCTCCAAATAATATCCTTTATCCTCAGTAAATAAGGAATAGAATCATAGCTAACCTTTGCCTTGCAGTGCTGTAACTTTATTTTTTTATTTATTTTCATCTCAGTTATACTAATGCTCAGCAAAAGCTAGGCAAATCCTGATTTCTCAGTTAACATGTTTTACTTTAAAATGGGAATTATTAATCATTTAGTGTTCAATCCCACAAGGCTGAGGATGAACATCTGTTGATAACCATCGCTGAGCTACTCAGCTGCTGCTGATTGTGTTGCTATCACACTCAGAGCCTGATAAACTGAAGCAGATTATTCAGATCCCAAACTCTTTGCAGTGGGGATTATGTCTGCTTTCTCCCACGGTACATCTATTACGGCATAGGGCTGACTGGTAGCATTTAACAAATGCTGATAAAGAGGAAAGGGGCTGCTCATTAAGTCAGGGGAGAAACTGGATCCATTTTACACCACAGGGCTTTGCAACAGCTGGCTATAAGAGATACCAATCCATAAAGATTATCCTTCTGGCCATGGGAAAACAACTGGTGATACCTGCCCCTTGGGAAGTGTGCAGTGCGGTGTCTCTTCAGGTACCACCAGTAACTCCCACATAAACTAATAACCCATTTAGATGTTTTCCTCCTTCTCACAAAATTAATCTCAGCTCCCAACACTTGCTGTCAAAGGAAAAAGAACAAAACCCAAAACCCAGCAACCAAAAGAAGCTCTGCTCCTTCCCATGAGCACTCTTAACCTTTTCAGGCACCACTAAGCAATATCAACACTATATAAGTTTCCTTTTCCCCCTTCCCATGTCCTGTTGCCACTCTGCCTCACTCATCCCCAACTCTCACCACTCATTTCATCCATGACACATCTTCTTGGAAACCTGGGATGCAGGATTTGGCCTGCCTATATAAATACAGCAGGGCAAGCCGGAAACTCCCAGGACTATGCTCAGCAGCTTATTGCCCCACTGTCCTGATTCAAAAGTTATCTTGAGGAAAACAGCTCTGTGACAATATGGCCATGGAGCAAAGGCAGATTGACTCTGTTTGTCCCCATCTGTGCAGATGTGCCCTGAGAGAGCCCTTGCCTGCATCAGCCTCTCTTCTGGAAACAAGAGTAGCAAGGCTGCACAAGATTTCAGATTTTTATTTCATGGAAAAGCTCATGACAGTGAAAGCAGTATCCATGCATGGTCTTAATTAAAACAGAATTCAGTATTTTCAAGAAAAATGAAAAAAGTACTCATAAAAGTTCGAAGAATCATTCAGAAGCCTGCACCCTGAAAAAGCTGACTTTTTATTTAACTTCAATACTTAAAGTATAACAATTGTAGGACAAGAACACACTGCCAAAGAAAATGCATTCTAGGGAAAAAAAACCCAACCCACCAACAAAAAACAAAGTCAAAAAAACACTTACTTTGTTCTATTTTGAGAAGATTTTCTGGGTTTTAGCTCAGAATTTCACTCAGATGGACCAGTTCCTCCAGTTCCTGGGAAAAGAATTGGTTTTGATCAAAAGATGATTTTCTGATGAAAAAATATTCTGCTGGAAATCCTAGAGCAACTCTACTGAAATCCTTAAAATGGCTGCCCCATTCATTAGCTGTGTTCACCAGACCATGCCAGACATACTGGGCTTGATCTCTGCTAGAGTAAATTGATTTAGTTCTGTTGGCGTCTGATGTGTTTCTGATGCTTTCTATACAACCTGCTTCTGAGCTCTCACACTGAATTTCATCCTGTGATTAGCAGTGCTCTGCTAACACAGGGAATAAAAGTTTGACCTCGATGTTTGCTATAGACAATGAAAAGAAAAAGGCATTTCCATAAGATGATTTTGGCTGGGCTTAATCACCCTGTAAAGGAGCTAGTACCTTCTCTTGAATGTAGGCAGAAGATAGGGTGACCCTGCTTGGACAGGTAAAAGACTGAATCTGTTTACAGTGCTCATTGTACATGACACAGAAATATCTCCATGCCAGCCTCTGGAGACCTTTGTTTTTCCAGCCTTTGCAGCATGAAGTACGACAGTGACGAGGAAGAAGACGAAGAAGAATTATTAAGGCTGAGTAATCCTTCCCTAGGACAGAGCTATCTCTTATAAACAGGTGCAGTTTTAACAAGAGGATGGGGAATAGAGCTCTATTAGGCACAGTTACTGTGGCATTTCTGCTGTAAGTTATGTTACACAGCACTGGCTTTGCAAGTCCCGTTTGATCCAGAGTGTGGATTTGACTACAATCAACTTTTTGTATTATGCAAATTCTATGGGGTTTAAATTTATTCATTAATAGTCCCAAGTATGAGGTAGGTAGGTGCATATACAAATGGAAAGATAAGGGATCTTCCCCAAAGAGCTTTTGGGACCTATTCTGGGTAAAGAACAGACATAGTCCAATTCATCTTGTATCCAAAGTCTATTTCAAAGCATCCTATCAATTTAAATCCTCTAGGTGTGGAATTAATAGTGATTAGATAAATTTAATAAATTATATAATCTTCAGAAAATGATAACATTGTTTAGCTTTCTATCTCTTTATAGCAATAATCTCTTTATCCATACTAATAGAAAATATCAAAGTTTCTATTACCATATATCTTAATCTGAAGCCCATAAAAAGGAAAAAAAATCCCCTGAAAAGAATGTCAGAGAAAGGGCTTTGTGACTAGACCAGTGGGTTACTATTCACTCTAAGCAAAATATACACCATTTATATACCAAAGGTTTTTTAAGCAGTGTTTAAATATTTTGTAAGACTTGCGCTAACTTTCTGCATGGGAGAAAGGAAAAAATTCGCTCTCACAGAATACCTGAGGACAACGACACAGGCACCCTGAGGATTAAGAACCTTCAAACATTTCTAAAGATATCATATCTTTATTAGTTTCCAGTTCATCCCTGGAGAAGAATTTGACAGTTGTCCCCAATTAGCAAAGTCCAAAATTAATTTGCTTCAATCAACAGAACTAAAAACCTTAACATGTTCATTAAGAACAAAACTAAAGACCTCATCTAAAGTGATTTTCAACAACTGGAACAGAAAGTTAATTCTGTTGAAGTCTGAAGAAATACTAGTTACTGATACAAAAGTGCATGTGTGTTTGGTTTTTTTTTTCCAGGAACACTTCTTGATTGATCAAGAGAAATAAAACACCTGTGTGTACATAGCTTTTTGCATAATTGTTATTAATACAGTCAACAGTCAGCAAAAATACTGGTCCGGATTGTGTTATGAACCTTCTTCTTTTCTTCCATTTCACCATTACCTCAAATCTCCCATCAAATCTTTAATTAACATGAAAAGAGAGCTGATAATTATGATGATCAAGCAAGAGGTCAAGCAACTCAATGAGATTTATTAAAGACTAAGAGCAGACTTCTAATCAAAGGAGTGTAATTTCAAATCAAACCTTTAGAAGATAATTTTCATGGCTTGAATTTGCAAACATTTAGGTAAGTATGTTAATAAACTTTACATATGCAAATAACCCTGTTGAGGGCAATAAAACTAGTCAGAGGTGAAATGATACAGTTGTAAATGTAGGGAAGGTGCAGGAATGGAGCAGCAGAGCTTTAAACAGCGAGGGAGTTCCCTAAGATCTGCCAAAGTCGTTGGAGGGCAGCAGAACAGCACTATGTATGTGTCTAACGAGGCACTGGATGCACGTACACACATGTGTAACCTACAGTGCCAGATACTCAGAGTCTGTCTCTAGGAGGTTTCTTCTGGTTACACAGAAAGCAAAACGTTTTGCAGGGTCAAACTTGTCACTTCATTCTACCTCTTCCACATGCAATCTACACGTTTCAAGAAAACAGCAAATACCTTTTCCTCTGTTGCTTTAAGGACCATCAGTGGAAGCCAAAGTAGATGTTAAAAACCTGAAGGTATTTCAAGGGGAAGACACACACACACTTCAGTTTTCTGTCTTCTTTCTCAAGGTTGCTTCTTAAACCAAACTTGGGTAACAACGCAACCACCAGGGAATCTGCAGACAGATGAGAGTCCCTTTGCTCACACAGGTAGGACAAGCTGTTGCTCTTTCTTTCCAAGCTGTATTACCACTGGACTGCAATCAAGAAGAAAAATCTGACTTAGACAGTAAGGTGAAGAAAAGTGTTAAGTCGGAAAGAAGATTCCATTTTACACTTGCTTCTTTCTGACTGTGGTGGCCCCTTATTGGACTCTGTTTGAGTTAAAACTCAGAATTCTCTGCTTTCCTCTATTATTCACTGCAGAAAAGTGTTCACACAGCTCATATTCATATTTTCGTTCCTGATTTGCACATCTATGGTTGAAAGCACCACCTTCTGGCCAGTGCACACTGAAATTTGAGCAGCAAGCAGCTGCAGTTTTTACAGCTGTCAACTGAAACTCCTCATACATCTTTACCTAATGTATGCTACAGAAAATGATGCATTTCTGTTAATGCAAGAGTAATAGCTCGATACATGCACTTTCAATACAGAAACCAGTATTAAATAGGCTAGTCCAACAAGATAAAGATCTGTTTTTTTCTTATGTCACTGAAATATTAAAATTAATATTTTAAAGATATGAAAAACCCAGAGTGAAAGCTCTCAGTGAAATATCTTGGAAAATATTAATCTTCTCACTTTGCTTCTAGATGTTTGGCAAAAATGGCACATCCCAAAATATATGAATGTGTCTGTTTATGTATGCAAGTATAATTGAAATTAGTAAGATTATTTTCATGTCTAGAGCACACATATGTGATTGGAGCTGGTAACAGACGTTAAATTTGCAAGGGCTGTATTTGCAGTAGCTGTGTATCCTGTCACATTTCCTATAGCTATCATACAATCTGAAAAAAGAGCCTGACAATTTAAGGCCTGTCACAGTATTATAAAAGACAAAATAAGGAGTTATTTAGCAGAAACACATGGTGCAGATTAAGGAAATCATTCTGCACTGCTCTGTGACTCATTCAGCTTCTTCCAATTGTTCTCCCTTTATTGCCTTTTTCGTGTTTGATCTCTCTGTGGACCCAATCAAATCCTCTCATTTATGTTTCTGCTAGAAGAAGATGGATCACACCTCTTCATTCATTTCCTAGGAAAAAAAAAAAAAAAAAACAAACCAAAAAAAACCCCACCAAGCAAAGCCCAAACAACCTCTCACTTAGATTTAACAAATGTATCTTTTCAATTTCTCATTTATGCAGGGAATATTTGGAATACACTTTTTTTAATGGTGGGATATTTATTCACTCAAAAATCACAACCTTTATCTCATTTATCTCATATTTGTCTCACAAAAATTAACAATATGTAATAGACATCCTAGGTTTTCCAGATTTTTTGTAATCAGTTTTTAAAGAATATTATTCCTGCCTCAAGAAGTATGAAATCTACAGCCTGTATGTCAAACACTTGGAGCAATATTTTGGCCCCTGGACTCCATAGCAAAAATTCTCAGTGGCTTTAATTGGGCTAGACTTCCATCCATGTGTTTCAAAATGCACAAGCTGACATTGCATGGAGAATTATTACAGAAACTGGGCTTTTTTGCTTTTTGTAGGCTGCAAGCATTTGGGGAGTTTTGTGCAGCACTTCCCACTTTATACTCCAACTCGCTCGTTTTCTGAAGGCAAGCATAGAATGATAAAAATCAAACCAGCAACTGGAAAGCATTAATGAGGAAATAAACATGAGGCACATTCTGAACAATAATTCTTTGAAACCATTTTCAGGGAGTTCTATAGCTATACCTCCTTGCCACTAAGGACCTCGTGGCTTGTTTGTTTTTTTGTTTTTGTTTTTTTTTTTTTGCAGCCCCACTGCCCATTTTATGTCCACCTGGTGATAGTTAAAATAATATTGCAATATTTCCACAAGAGATAAACAAATGAGAACTACAAATTATCTGACAGACCTAGGGGGTGATCCAGGTGAGTATCTTAAATACTGGATGGCAGAGGCTATTCTGCTTAAAGAGGTCCAGCAGATGGCTGGTACAGTGAGAAAGACCTGAATCAGGATGAATTGGAAGTCACCGAAGTGCACGATGCTGCCCCTTGGACATATCTCATTTCTGTCCGTGGAGGAAGGTGAGTGGTCCAGCCTAGTGGTACAAGCTCTGACTGACTCAGGTACAGCTTGCCATCTGATGGGTTACAATCCCAGACATGTTCCTGTTCAAATATATATCTCAGACCCAGACACACATTTCCTTCAAATTCACACCTCTGCCTTTCGTAATGATTGACCAAGCTCAACAATGTACTGTCAAGTGCATACATCGGATGACCCATCTTTTCTTCCACTTTCCCCACGATTTAATATCCCCTTTGCTTTCTGAAGTACTGCACTTCTCTGCTATAATCACAATGCTTGAGTATTGAAAACGCTAAACAAAAGCAGCTCAGCCAGTCACTGATATCTATCCCAGTGATTTCTCATGAGAAACACAGAGTACTCATCTCCCAGAAACACCAAGCTTTCCTATAAAAGCATGTTATAGAACTGGACCCTAGAGAATTATTGTGCAATGTATCTTCACTAAAGTGATGATTAATTCACAGTAATTTACCATGAGTTATTTGAGTATATCTTTCACAACGGTATGATAAAAGCTTGGCTGCATGTTGATTTTTGGCTTATTTTGTTTCACCTGGTGCCTGATTTTGGTTTATGTTATATTTTGTTCCTTTTGTTTCTGGAATAAAGAAATCTACATCTGTGATGAGATGTTTGACTATGTGCTTTATCCTTCCAGAAATTAATGGAAGATACATTCCTGGCACAATTGCACGAAATTCGGTGCCTGTTTCTCTTCCCTTCCAGGCACCAGCAAGACTCACTTTCATGTCAGGATTTTCATCGAGCAAAGTAATTTATATAAGTCAAGTGATTTCTAATTTTCACAAGAGAAATTTATAAAACCCAGCACAGCTCAGTTTTTGCTACAGCTGCCTCCTCCTTAGTTATTTATATGGCAATACAGTACAGCAAAGCAGGAATAGGAAAGCTGTGCTGACAGCAAATGAAGATAGCATAAACAATACAGATTATAGTAGTAAAAGCAAAGCAGGATATAAACCACTACAAGTAGAATCAAGAAGGGAGAAAACTGTATGAAATATCAGATTGTTGAAAGCAAGTTAAGCAGCACAGTTGGAGCTGGGAAGTAGAAACTACTGACATGATCTAGAGTGTTTTGCCTTCTCCTACTTTCTGTTATCTGCCTTTAATGTTTAGATCGAGGTTTCTCTGGGATCGGGAAAGTATTTACTTACTGATTTAAACTGCATTTAACCAACCAAGGTCCTGAATTTGTAGGATATTCTAAGCACTGCAGCAATAAAATTAAAAACTAAATTAAAAAAAAAAAAGGGGGGAAGAAAAAAAAAGAAATAAAAAGAAAAAAAAATTCACACATGTTCATTGTTCTTCCTCAGAGAATGAGATCAAGACACTCAATATGTGTGTGACACACCTGACTAGAAAGCACTTACACATCGTAAGAAATAACAACGAACAAACACTGAGAGCCTTGCCTTGCCTTGCCTTGCCTTGCCTTGCCTTGCCTTGCCTTGCCTTGCCTTGCCTTGCCTTGCCTTGCCTTCCCTTCCCTTCCCTTCCCTTCCCTT
>VXBL01008405.1:1060050-1087820 GCA_013400195.1 Aramus guarauna | reverse complement strand
TGAGCCCAGGAAGATGGGAGGGGCGGGGGGAGGTATTTTAAGATTTGATTTTATTTCTCATTGCTCTGTTCTGTTCTGTCCAGTAATAAATTAGATGAATTTCCTCTCTAAGTTCAGTCTGTTTTGCTCATGACAATAAGAAGTGAGTGATCTCTCCCTGTCCTGATCTCGACCCACAAAGCTTTTTGTTATACTTTTTCTCCCCTGTCTGGTGAACGAGGGAAGTGATAGGCTTTGGTGGGCACCTGGCCCCCAGCCAGGGCCAATCCACCACAATTTTTAACTAATAGATAGCAATAACAGGTAATGACTATGCAGAATGACTCTAGAACAAAAACACACCACACAGAGGAGGATATGGATGGCATGATAGCAGGCTGGAAAGTACAGGCATGGGATGACACCAGAGGGCCCGGGGCTATGAACAGGTCTGGGCAGAACCAGGGGGTAATGGAAAGAACAGAGAACAGCTATCCAACGTGTAGAACACATACATCATATACAGTAAATTCAGATGCAAGGTGTAGAGCATATTAGTAAACATATACAAACCTGAGAGGGAAGAGGAAGAAACCATCACTATCAGCTTTGTGCTCTTCCCAGTGAAGGGTTCATGATGCCCTTTACCCTCCGTCTCTGGATGAAGGACCCAGAGGGATACTGGAAGGGGTGAGGATAACATCAGAGAATTAGGTAAATACCAGAGAGTTTGTGTACAGATCACTCTAGCTGTATGTAATTTGCATTATAAGTGTTAATATCAGTGTTACGGGGATAATAATAATTCCCTGATTAGGCTGCTATGACTTTAATTGGACTAATAATATATCCTTGACTATGCATACAAAATCTGTTGCTTCTGCCTACAACAACAAAATTTTAAATGTAATAAATTGGTGGGAGTTCAAGCAACCTCTTCTGCAACTTGGATGCTACAAATAAGTAACAAAGGGAGGGCATAAAAAGTACTCTCTGAGCATGTATTTTTACCTGTATTCTCCTCCTGCAGACTAACCATCAAACATCTCTGGAGGAAGAAAGGAGAAGATGAGTAATAAATGTCAGATGAGGTTTCTTCACAGAATTTCATCTGCCCATCATTAAAAGGGAGAGATTTGTTGCCAGAAGATTTGGTTTGTGTTATCAGGGTCACCATGTATATAAAGTTACTCTATAGTTGTTTATGAAAGGATACACAGGCCTTGAAATAGCAAAATGTGTCTTGATCCCTGGTCCACCATGTCCCTCAAATTCCTGGCCCAGGATGCAAGTCCCTAGTGTAGACCCAAACACTTTTCACCCTTTTCTCCTCTACCAGGGGCCTTCCCAGAGTAGATAAGGAGCTGCTCCAAGCTGCACAAGAAGAATCATGTTTCTTGATTTGTAATGACCTCCCAGAGCAGCTTCCCCTGGACTCCTCCTTGCTGTGGCCAAATAACTGCCATCACAAAGCCAACAGTAATACAGCATTTCTCTGAAAGCTAAAAACTCATTATTGAGCTAGTCAAAGTAATAAGCAAAATTTTGCCTGACTGTTTCTTAAACTGTGTATCTCCAGTTCGGTTTCCTTGGGCTAATCATTTTGTCCCATACAACTTCTGTTCTACACCCAAAAGTACTCCCTACTTTCCCCACAGGTTCAAATACTGCCTTTTGCCATGCAGCTCCAAAACATCCCACATACCACCTGTTCAGAGGTGGTAAGCAGTCCATACATAGGTTTTCATGCCAAAGCGGTAATCTGGATTACCTGAATGGCAATCAGTTTTTTCTTTTGAACCTCCACAGACCAGAAGACGGTTTCTCTGTTGGTAGGTTACTTTCATTTGTGTTACTGTTACTCACTTAGTCCTTTCAAATATAGATCTTTTCTCATCAGATAAAACTGGAGAGGATTCTTTGTAATATAGAACAGCAAAATATGTATAACTCAGAAGAAACCGCATATTCAGCTCAAGATTGTTCTTGGACGTGGGTTTGTCTTGTGCAGTAAATGAACTTCAGTGAAACAAAATCTCCTCAAATCTCCCCAAACAGCTCCTATTTGGCTGAGCTTCCACATAGTGTCTGTTTTCAGTTGTGGCCTCAATACTCTGCATTTCTTATCCCAAGCTGGGGAGCATAACTTATTCTTGTTTTCCCTGTTTTCAAGTCCACCTGTAAATTTACTTGCTTCAGGGAAATTTTAACTTGTATCTAACATAACAATATCATTAGAGACACCACTTTTAATTGGAAGAACATATTTCTCTATCGCTACTTTGTAAAAAAGTATTTCACATATCTATTCAGATCACTAAATAATGAAAATGATGATTGTTCCCTCATTCAAGGCTTAACACTGAGTAGCTGACTAATCTATCAAGTTGCTGAATACCTTTCACTCTGAATTACATTGGTGTAATTCTGATGAATAGAAGTCCAATAGTACATAGACAAATAAAAACAAATGAGTTTGTGTTAAAATCTTCATCTACTGCCTTGATGTATACAGTAGCAAATAAATAATTCCAGATTTACAGTGTTAATAAGTAAAAATATCCATATTGGCCAATCAACCAGAAATGAAAAGGGGCAACTAGTCTTTTATAAAGAAAGAATTATTATTTTGTTATTCAAGCAAGATGTCATTAATAAAATCAGGATTTTGCTCAAAAGGCTCTTCATCATTAAACTGTAAGCCTGATGAGAGAGACCACATTGAGGAAAGGGCTGATAAAAATAACTTTAGAAGACGAGTCTTTGCTGCCAGTCAAATCCTGCATCAATTATACATTACATGTGAAAGACCTTGCTGGCTGTAGCCTCCTCCTGCATTAGCCAAATCTTATAACCAGGCACGGGGAGAATCCTTTCATTAAAGAACAACCTGGATCACAGTGAGTCTTTTATTAAATCACAGCAAAGGTCGTGCCTCAGTACTGCTAAGATAAAAGGGATACAAAAGCAGGTCAACCTCATCGCATGGAATTCCTTTATGCAATCTGATGCAGTCTGTCTTATGTGTCAATATGTTTTCCTTCCATTTTAGACAATATGCTGCAACAGGGTTGTGCCTCCATAGATACACTGCATAACCCAAGCAACAAAAACTCCAAGCTGCTTTCTGAAAAATAATTACACAGTAGCACTTCAGGGAGTTGCCTGGGCAGCATAGGCAAAAAACCATCAATTTGTGCTTTTCTTCTTTTATGGGGAAAAAAAAAAAAAAATCTAGTCCATTTTAACATTAAAAAAATGAATGAAAAATCTTTCTTTCCTATAGTTAGAATAAAAACATGGACAAGGTTCTGACTTCATCAAAGCATATCCAGAGTAACTACAGGAATACAAATGAAGTTCCTCCAAATTTACCCAGCAAACACTGTGATTGGAATCTGGATTTTAAAGTGTTCCTATATGGAAATAATACACTGTAATCTATCAGGAAGAAAATATAGAAAAATGTAGAGCATTAAATTAGATAAATAGCATACAGCATCTCTGCTGTAGATATAATTAAATGAGACGTTTTGTTGGCAGAAAGAAAAAAAGGAATAGTTCTAAACAAGAGAACTTACATCAATGGCTGTTCTTATAACACATCAATTAATCTGTCAATCAATATTTTATGGACAGATCTGTCTTATTACTCAGTCAGGCTGTATTTTAATCTGCCTTCAGCTCATCAGAAATACCATTTCACTTCTGCATACCGACTACACTGTTTCTACTTGTGCTTAAAACAGTCTGCCAGCTTGAGTCACTTCTAATAAATTAATTGAAGCAGAGGACTGAGCTGCAGTTTCCCACATCGTAACAGGACATGTCACATCTGGGGGACTGCAAAATCAGTAACTTGTCATCCTTCTCCCTGGTTCAAGGAATATGCAATTTTTTGTAGAAAATAGTGTAGCTCCCGGATAGAGTCCCAGGCTTTTGTCTCAGAATGTGTCACACAAATCTACGGCCTGAATTGGGCATCAAGGGAATTGAACCAAAGCCTCCTCATACCTGAAAGACCTTAGAGATATTGGGTAAGATTCAGTTCAAGAAGTTCAGCCTGAATGCTGGCACAGACACATTTATGTGTGGTACTCATAGGTTTGTTCATGTGCACTAGTTGTCTGAGTTCATAGAATCATAGAATTATAGAACCATAGAATCACAGAATGGTTTGGGTTGGAAGGGATCTCAAAGATCACCTAGTTCCAACCCCCCTCCCATGGGCAGGGACACCCTTCACTAGACCACATTGCCCAAAGCCCCGTCCAACCTGGCCTTGAACACTTTCCAGGGATGGGGCATCCACAACCTCTCTGGGCAACCTGTTCCAGTGCCTCACCACCCTCACAGTAAAGTATTTTTTACTTTAATCTAAATCTACCCTCCTTCAGCTTAAGGCCATTATCCCTTCTCTTATCACTACATGCCCTTGTAAACAGTCTCCTCCTGTAGGTCCCTTCAGGTACTGGAAGGCTGCTATAAGGCCTCCCTGGAGTCTTCTCTTGTCCAGGCTGAACAACCCCAAGAATCACCTGCCTCGACCTGCTGGCCACGCTTCTTTTGATGCAGCCCAGGACACAGTTGGCTTTCTGGGCTGCAAGCGTGCATTGCTGGCTCATATTGAGCCTTTCATCAATCAACAACCCCAAGTCCTTCTCCTCAGGGCAGCTCTCAATCCATTCTCCACCCAGCCTGTAGCTGTGCTTGGGATTGCACTGACTCGCATGCAGGGCCTTGCACTTGGCCTTGTTGAACTTCATGTGGTTTTCACGGGCCCACCTCTCAAACCTGCCAAGGTCCCTCTGGATGGCATCCCTGCCCTCCAGCCTGTCAACCGCACCACACATCTTGATGTCATTAGAAAACTTGCTGAGGGTGCACTCGATCCCACTGTCCATGTCCTTATATAATAAATAAAGATCCAGACCACAATTTAGTTGCCTGCACTCAGGTGTCTAATGTCACTTCAGACACATGACGGCATCCCACCTGGCCTCTAGATACAAACTGAGAAGACCTCTGGGCCTTCCATAGATCCTTCTTCATATACACCATCCTCAGGGGGAGGCCCCAGATACCTCTGGGCATCCCAGATAGCCTTGGGTGACTGTGTTTCTCAACATCCTAGTCAATGGAGCCAAAAGAATGATTTAGAAGACTGTAAAACTTCTGTATCTACTGCAGCATTAGTCCAACAACCCTGTGGGCTCTGCTGGCTATAGACCAAATGACTCACCAGTGACTGTTTGAGAAGCTTTGACACTTTCATATTAAACCCAAAATACAGAGGAGCTGAATATCCAGAGCTAAATTTCACCAATGAATATTCTGAAGTGGGCATTTCTTCCATTCTGGTGAGCTGTTGTTTCAGTTCTCCAGTATTGCTTATTCCTCAGTCACCACCAACAAATTGTCAACCTGTCAGCACCTACGGTGCATTTCTTCTTCGGACTTCATAGGACGCTCTGAGAAGTCTCTAAATAACATGTTACACAAAGGCTTCCAACCTCAAAATACTTTTTCTGTACCTCACTGACTCATGGCTCAAGTCAGAAAGAGATAGAAATGATGGCTGAACACTTGCCTGCCAGTGAGAAGTGGTGAATGAATTCCTTGTCTTGTTTTGCTTGCACATGTGGACTGGAAGCCTGGACTCCTGGGGGTCTTGTGTAACATTGACTCTGGGCAGGAAACTCTGCTGTTCATCACTTGTTTTGTGCATATTATTATTATTATTATCATCATCATCATCCTTTTTGTGTTTATCTTATTAGACTGTTTTTATCTCAACCCACAAGTTTTCTCACTTTGACTCTTCTGTTTCTCTCCCCCATCCCGCCGGGGGAAGGTGAGCAAGTGGCTGTGTGGTGCTTATTGCCAGCTGGGGCTAAACTGTGACACTAACACTGAACCAAAGCTCTATATCTTCATTTGTTTCTCAGGATTAATACCAAGATAAACTCAGAGCCTAACACCAAGGACAATAAAAAGTTTGAGGAGAGACACACAATTTATGATAAAGCAGAGGAGCGCAGAGGAGCGCTGTTCATGTAGAAACACTTCTTATGTGAACACCATTCCTCATCTGTGTCAGTCCAGCATCTAATCCAAAGCCTGCCTATATATCCTTATTAACACCTTAAGGTATTGAGACAAACCCTGCTCCTGTCAGCCCAAACAGTCTGGGATAAATTGGGAAACTTTTGTTGATATCGAGTCTTTGTTAATGTCCTGAAATGAATTTTGTGACACAAAGAGTAAACTACTTTCCCTTACAAGTACAGAAACAGAGCTGTAAGAGTTGAGAGCATGAGGAATATGGTCTTAGTGATGCTGAATAATATACCATTCTTGCAAAAAAAAAGGAAAAAAAAAAACTTTTTTTTTTTTTTTCTTTCAGCAAAGAATTAAAACCAAGGCATTGCAGGTCTGTAATAAAACCCAGAAAATTCTTCCATTAAGATTACAGGCTTCTCATATGATATTTGGTCTGCTAATTACTTAAATATATTCTAAAACAAGGACTGCAATCCTAAATTGATATTGCAACAAAGTGTTTGTATGGGACCCTTACAATGAGAACAATAATAAAATCGGTAAACATTAGCTGCTAAGGGCTTTAATTTGCAATTTTGCAATCTGCTGGAGGTGGAAAAAAAGAAAATATGAGGTGACAAAACAGGATGTTTTAGGAACACCTGACAATCACATCATTCTGTCATTGGTTTGTATTTTATTTAATTTTACATTGGTTTTGTTGTGCACCTGCTGCTACTCGCTAAAATTCAGCTTTTTATTTAAAAACTTAATCCTTCTCTTCCACTTCATTCATATGAACAAAGATAAATTACATAGTCATGTGATACTCATTCAGGGAAATGATGAATTCAGAGACTTTTGGAGTCCCTGTTCTACCTGTGTTGCTTTTTAAAAAATTTAAAATTCAGCATATGAAGCAAAATTTATATGACTAGAAAGTTACCATGTCACAAAATGACCACATTATGTACAGCATGTGTTGCATCTGTCACACGAGTTTACATCAGTCATAAAAAGCTGTAAAGCACAGGGCAACCTAGGGATGTGCTTACAACATCTTCTTATAGGTGTATTAAGATCCATCTACAGGAGAATTTCCCACTGATCAATCCAATGACTTTTTCAGTTATACCAACCAGGTTTGGTCCTAAATGTGTCTGTAAAGAAGACAGACATTATTTATCTCAAATACTTGTCCTGTGTTCAGTGCTAGAAAGAAAGCGTGAAATCATCTGATCATGGCATTAAACTTCCACCTGCTGCTACTCTGACACCATCCTATTAGAGACTTGGTGTCTTAGTTGAGACAGAAGGAGTAATTTTTTTTGAAGAATGACAGAGGAATTTTAACATAGTTGTACTTAATTAGAAGAATTTCCTCAAATTGGAGGAGTTACAATGCCATTAATCTAGTTTGACCTTCATTCTTTCAACAACAAAAGCCAACATCTAAAGAATGAGTCCAGGAGAGGTTTAGCCTTTTTCCTTGGTGCTATGCTGTCGCCCAATAGACTTATTCAAATGGGTATAATGCTTCTTCCCTTTCAGAAGAGTATCTGTTCTGCTGCTTCCTACCTTATCCCTCTTTGCAATAGAGGAATTTGTACTCCTTACCAGTCTTAACTGCATCTTGCTAGCATGATCTACACCTGCGAGGGCACTCTGTCTTGTATTTTCTTTGACTGCAGTGCATTTAGATAGATAACTACTTTTCTTTCTCAGTGGAATAGGAAACCTCAGGCAGACTTTGTTTTACCCCGTACAAGCCCAAAAAGAATTCATGTGACTTTCCTCTTCTTGTTCCTCTTCTTACTATCGTCTTTGCTCTCCTGTCTCTCCACAATCTTGTCTTTTGCTCTATTTCCCTTTTGGTTTATCTGTTTGTCTTAAAACACTGCTGCTGTTGCTTTTTAAAAACCAATAACATTGTAATCACCTCCCTTTGCCTAAACTGTTTTTCTGACATTCTTATTCATCTCAGCAGGGGAAGACTGAAATGTAGAGTCCTCGTTAGAACAAAAAGTCTAAGTATGGTAGCTTCTTCATGCTGTTTACAGCATAGAGTAGATTTTGCCTGAGTAGGCAGATTCTCTCTAAAATATTTGATCAATTTTGTAAAAAAACAGAAGGAGCTTCATAATTCAACCTCACTCATAGATGTTTCTGTTTTGAAATACGTGTACCGAGACAAAGTGTAGGATAAAAAACAACCTGCATCATTACATACAGTATTTTCTTTAAGAACTTCTCCAGAGTCTGATTACTAAATTGAGTGGCAAATAATTTAAAAACTGACAGGAAGAATGACACCTGCTTGGTTTTAGTGCACATGCAGAACTTTCTGCTGTACAGAATTCACATTGAGCCTTTTCTGCATGGAAAGGAGCATGGAGATGACTGATCCATATCCCTCCCCTTTTATGCAATTCCCAGAGGGTGCAAGACATTGCAAGCTATGTACAAGGCATATTTACAAAGGTAAAAGGGACAGACTAGAGGCATTGAAAAGAAAATTGGGAAAATAATATGACAAAAAGTATTGCCAAGACCTGTGGTCATTTAAAGGGAAAGGTGAGGCACAGGTCTTACCCTTTCCATCAAATTTCTATAATATGTACCTCTAAAGCAGCTTGAAAAAGGTAGGGGTCTCCCAATTCAGCTGAATTCCTGCTGCCAGAAAGTAACAAGAACAGGACTGATAGAGATGAAGCCAAAACCGAAGCTCCAAAGCTCCACAAAAGTGTCTCTGGCCTACATGGAGTTACTGAGGCAGCCCATCAGTGTGGAGAAAACCCAGCTGAACTGGCTGATGTGGAAGAAACAGACATGTAAAAGCATCAGCTAAGATTTAGCATCCTTTTCTTTCTTATTCTCTAAGTCAATGTCCCAGCCCTTTGGAAACCTCTGTATAGGTAGGACTTCTAAAAGGACAGCTCAGAACAACAACCTAAAAAGGTTGCTGTGAATCACCTTTAAGGAATTCCATTTTTTTGCTTTGAATAAAGACAAAACTTAGGGGTACTAGCTAGCTATGTTAGGTATCTGATTTTTTTATACTGTTGCTATTCCTATTACTGTCTATGCTCTCCATTTCTTATCTGTAAAATGAGAATAGCCACACTACATGGATGTCAAAGGAATGTTGTAATGATAGATGTGTCAAAATGGTTACAGGGTTATAGTAAAACAATAGAAAAAGTATTATCATAGTTGTAGATAAATTGCCCTGTAACACCATTACTGTTCCCTCAGATTTGTTTGTTGGTTTGAGGTTTTTTTATTCATAGATAATAACATGATGTGCTCTCAGCATGTATGAGAAAACTATTCTGCAAATGCTTTATTGTCAAATATCAAAAAAGGCAATTCTTCCCTAAGAGTTTGCAGCCTAAGATATGATAGAAACAAAGCATAAGAATACTAAGTTCCAGCTCAGAAAATCAAAGGGCAAGGCATCTTGCCATCATCTAATGGCACATAATCTAATATGCAGATATACTCCACCCTCTTCACAAAACACATAGCAAAAAAAAGCCAGTAAATAAAATGCTGTATTACATTCATGACCCTAGTCACATATTTTCTCAGTCTTGTGAGATGCAACAACCTGATTTTACAAAGGTTATCGGGGATAATAAGCAGACAAACAAAGAGCACCAGGAGCACACAAAATGCAACACCTGATAAAGTAAGTCAAACAAGCTGTAATGGGAAAGGTAGGTGAAGCTGGGAAGGTTAGATCCAATGACAAACCTTATTCTCAATGATTCAAAAAACAGTAGTTTCCTTCTGGAGTCTTCTGAGTCAGTCTGGCAGCTTCTGGTTCAAGAGCATGTAGAGTTCAAATACTGGTTTCTGAGCTCTTCTGAAGGAACGATCCAAAGCCTTGAGGAGTCCATGGAAAAATCCCTACTGACTTTAAAGCCTTTTGGATCAGATGCTTGAGGATGGTTTCATCTCACCTAACTTTATCCATCAAAAACTCAGTCATGTAGCCTAAGATAGTTATCACCATACTTTAAATTTTAAATGAAGAGAGAATGACACCTCTGGAGAGTAATGCATCTGTCGCAGACATGTATTCTTTGGACAGGGAGGAAGCCCTCTGGAAATGCCTCTATGAACGATAAAGGCTGGTTAGATGGCTTAAAATATACAACAAAACTCTCATCTTCACTTCACAGAGTCATGAAAGACAGTGTAAGACTACAATTCTAGAAAAAAAAAGGCTTAAATTTTAACTTTAAGTTTAACTTCAACTACATTCAAGACCCTTTTTGAAAATCCTGCCCTGTGGCTTGAAAGCAGAAATAGAGACAGCAAACTTGAAATCACAGCAAGAAAAAGATGAGTTATGAGATTGATAGACAGCCTTAAGACTCTAGGAAGTACTCATGGTTTTGAAGGAAATCCATCTCATGTTCCAAACTGCAAGAGTATAATATCATCATTCACTACTGTTTAAATTAGTTTTCAGTGCCTAAGTTACAAGGATTGATACAGATTCTGAGGACACCATTTTTGTACTTCACTAGAGCAAACTCTTGAAGTTTGAAAATCAGACCTCTATTTGTCATGTTTACTTGCAGTTTATCTGCATTCTTTTGCTACATGTTCAGTATAAGGACATTTCTTGGGTGAGCTCCCCTCTGACAGCTTTTGTGAAAGCTGACTTTGCCACAGCACATGAGAAAAGCACATAACTGGGTCCAGCTCCCATGTAAAGTTCAGAATGAGAACCATCAAGCAACGAGAACTTGCAGTTTCCACTTTAGCCCCTTCCTTCTGCTCCTTGATAGAGCATAACTATTTATATTTAAAATCTCTCCTGTGGAGCTGAAGAGCTGGTTATAAACTTTTGCATGAGCTAGATGCACAGGGTCTTCCAGTGCCACTGTACAACAGGATCCTACAAGCTGCTGATGATCAGAGAAGTGTGCCAGCTTCAGCATGTGTGTGCTGATGTTTGCCATGACCAAACCGGATAGAGATGAATGTTTTCAGCATGGTGAGCACAAAAAAGAAATTCAAGCATTAGGTGAAATAAACAGAACTTTCACAAGTAAGAAACAATTTGCTCATAACAAATGAGCCTTTTGTATTCATTTGAACCATTTGATAGACTGGTACAACTAAACAGCAGAACTGTTCAGGAAAAGGTGGCTGGGGTAAGCTGGAGAAAGACTACCTCCTCTCTCTGTCAGTGTTGTACAGCTCTCCTCACAGCCTCTCAAACAGTATTGCTTACTGTGGCAGAGCTTCCCTATTTATGCAGTTTGCTGGACTTCTTGAAAGCACTGATGTAACTTTGTAGCAAATTTGCAAACCCAAGTGACAATACGTACAGTTCATCCTTGCAATATCTTGATTATTTTGTGCAATTCACATTTGTAGTTTGTGTGTAATCTCCCCTTGCCAGTGGGAGAGGTAAACAAATGCGAGCACCAAGTCTCTATTGCACTTGTACCTCACTGAATTACTTAAAACTTTTCAAAATTGTGCAAAAGCAAATTTTCTCATCTGACAGTCTCTCATACACAGTTTGCCATGCTGTAAATAACTCTATCAGATGCAGAGCAACAGGGAAATCACAGCTGCCGCAGATATCAGAAAGACAGATCTCAGCATCCATGATGGTATCAATCTCAGTCACAGGGACAAATCTGAATATTTTAATATTGCTCATGAAGTCACAATGCTTCATTGCCTTCTTGAGAGCTAGAAAGTAAATAAGATAGATGTACTGTAACAGCAAGACCCAGAAAACTAGGCAGCCAAGGTTTGCCCCATTCATTTGTAAAGTTTATAGCTTTGGATAACACAGATTGTAGAAAGTGTAAATGGTCCTCTACCAGAATTTACTGACCTGGAAGGAAAAGGGTGAGAAATAAACACCCATACTAGTAATAAAACTGAGAGCAGGGGCAGCCTCGTCTGCCAGTTGCCTGAAATATTTTACTGTGGCTCAGCACATCCTCACTAAAGAATTTATTGTTCTGTGTTGTATAATTAAAAGAATTGTCAGCCAAAAGTTGTGGTTTTTTTGCAGTGAAGTAGATATGGCATTTTTGAAGTACCCTGTGGTGGACAGGTTAAATCTATCTGCTCATGTGAATGACAGAACAAGATGCAGAAAAGGTAATTTTTTTATTTTTTTTTTTTTTTTGCTTTATAGAAATGAGGAAGTCAACATATTCTTCTGGGCATACAGAGCCAATACAGAGGTTCTGTATGCCCAGAGGAAGCCAAGACAAGCTCTGTCTTGCTTAGAGTGGTCATCAGGTTTTTTCCAGATATTAGTCCTGGTAACAGGTATTACAGTCCCTGTACAAGTTATTAGCCCTGGGAACAGACACAACAGGCTCCTTGTAATACAGAAAAATACAATAAATGCTCTAAAAATGTGATCCAATATGTATTTTAAAAATATCATTAAAAGACATCAAGGGCCTCAGTAAACCCTAGATCTCAAGAACAGCATGAGACATGGTAAGGTAAATATTCAGACAGCCCTCGGTAATGGATCACACCTGAATGTATTAGAAGAAAGTTAAGCAAATAAACAAAGTATAATCAATGGTGCTTGTCAATTTTCTTGAAATCTGTCCATAGGTTTATTCCCCAGCACATGAGCAGCGATCTTGGTTTTCTTGGTGTTCAGATTGTTCACACTTCCTTTTAAAATGCTCTGTCCATGATTAAATTTTATTTCTCCAACGGCAGAAGAAAAGTTCCTAAACACACTAATGTTTTATCAAAAAGTCTCCTTTAATTCTCATCTTTGTTCCTAAATATTCCCAAGTGCAGCCTTCTGACTATGGCACCTCTGCTGTCCGCACAACCCTTCCTTCTCCTACTCCCATTGCAGCTTCTTAACTTACTGGCATGTATCCTCAACATGTGCCAAGCCTTTCTCTTGGTCAAAAATGATGGGAAGTTTGAGGAGAAAACAGTGTGAGAGGAATGGTCCTTTCACGAGCAGCACATGTGAAGCTGTTTCAGTACCGAAGCACTAAGAACCAGCCTGTGGAAGCTGAACTAAATGACCTAATACATTTTATCTGCTCCTACATCCTACTGCAAAAAAAAATGTAATTATACCTGGATTTGCTCCAGGCTCTTATTTGTTCATTTTTCACAGATGTTTAAAACCAGATGTTAAAAATAAATAAATAAATAAATAAATAAATAAATTCATTTCCCTTCCAGGAAGATTTCCTTTCATCTCCATGAAAAAAGTGGAGGTTACAAAGTAAAAATATTTGGCTTTTGGAACAAACATAAAACATCCTCAAAACCCATAAATGTGTTTTTCAACCAGTTGTAGTAGCAATTGTTTATAACGTACAGTTTATATTCCCTTAACATCTAAAGAGTCACAGGGAGATCAGAATTTCCTTTCACTATGTGCAGTACGTACAAGCAACTTAAATTCAATGTAGGGAAAAAAAAAAGTTAACCTCTTCCTACAGAGGAAAAACGATACAGAGAGGTCAAACAGGAAGTCTGGAACAGATCTGGGACTTGAATTTTATTTTCTATAGGGTGTTCATTATCTCAACAACAAGACTATTTTCTTGAAAAACACTAAATAGAAATCAATCTAATTTTAAATCTGACTTTACCAACCCCACCATCATAATACTTTAGTTTCATACTCTGAGCACATTTTGTGTTCATTAAACTGAAAGGCAGTTAAAAAACTTTCCAAATTACTCATCTTTCTAAAAACATTTAATAACATTTAATAATTCAATCTTTTCAAATAATGAAAAGGCTTCTAATTATTTTTCAATTAAAATGTCACATTCTTCAGAATGTTTATGTTATTTGCATAAACCTTTCTTATTTCCCTTTAACTTAAACAAACTTCTCACCTATTGCTATTCATGCAGTGTTATGAATTATTTCTATAACTACTCTTCTGGAGAGGGGAAATTTGATATAATTGCCTTAAATATTTTTTTTGCATGACTAAGTACACCTTTGGTAGAGTAATGGAGTTTACAGGGCACATAATATGCAGTTAAAGTGATGAAAACCAGCAAATTTAGGGCATTTGTTAACACCGATGAGATTCCATGCTATGTCTGAGGCTGAACAAGAAAGCTTTTAGTTTGGTGAACCATATTTAATTTTGAAATATGACAGCCCTTCAGCTGACCGATACCTTCACGCCACAGTCTTCTTTATGCTTCAGAGTAGCATAAAGATTTATCTAAGAAATGGGGTAATATAACAACTTACTCAACTTGCCGACAAGCTACCAAAAGAACCAAGTTCTCCATTTTACGGATTACAGGGCATACAAACACATTCAGCATTATCAGACGCCACGTTCCTTTCATGTAACTTATGCATAGATAAGCTTTATAAATTACCAGCACCACAAAGTACTAATGACACATTCTCTACACTGCTTGATCCAGTAACTGCTGAAGAGAGAAACTGCATTACTGATATTTGATTCAGGTTTGCAGAAGAGAGGTTTCTGATGGACATTATCAAAGAAGTTCAAAAGAACTTTCAGTTAAATTTCAGAACTATTTCTATAGCTCTTTGGATTTCTTGCCACACCTAGTTTAAATGCATATGATAAAAAACAGGAGGCAAATTCATCTCTCCAGAACTGTTACACTAGAGCACCAGGAGTCCCTCTTCTCCCTCCCCAGGAGTACTGTCCTAGTTGGTCAACCTTTTAGGTGGTACGTGCTCAGTCTATGGTTAGACAGCTCCAGTAGCCAGTAAAATAATGGGTTCATGAAACTTCCTCCTCACTCATTTTGTGCATGGATCACACTTCACATACCCTAAGGGGACAGAATTACAGCTCTCCAGAGTCAAAACCCATGGCTGGCTACAACGTGAACTAAGGTTTTGCAGCTGCTGGAAATTTCACTTGAGAAATCTGGTGGAGCAGGAGCACTGTCGAAGTCTCATGACACACTCTCTTCCCAAAGGAAGAGGAAGGAGCTCTCTTGAACTTTGGGGATGTGTAAGGATAGAAAAGAGTAACTTCAAGGGAGGAAGAGATGTGAGGTCATTCTTGGGGAGCTGGGCCTGAAACCTAATTCCTTAAACCCTTTCTTGTCACCTTGGATACGTGTTTTCACCCAAGGAAATAAGTGTAAAATGCTGTCATTTGTAAATAGCATTTCTGACAACTATTTTGCACGGATGGAAGTCATTGCCTACTTGTGATGCTAAGGAGTTAGAGATTAGGGTGGGGAGCAAGCCTCTATGGCTGCTTCTACTCACCTAAAGTTCTGCATTTGATTTTTTTTTTTTTCTGTTAAAATCAAAAGAATCCTGAAAGGCTGCCAGATATCTTTTTTTTTAAGAAAAAATATAGATGATTGTGTAAGAGGAGTTACTTGGGAAGATGGCTGCTTTGTCAGAGAAGGACAGCAGTGAGTCTAAACGGTCTGTGAAGGAAATCAGCCTTCACTTTGATCATTAAGGCCGCAAATGTGTCTTGCTCACTTATGAATCCCACACAGTAACATTTTTTAAATTTGTTTATAAACTTTGATCACCTACACATACACTCCCCAGCAAAATCAGGAGCTCTGGAAATGCAACACTGATTTTTTTCAAATTTTTTGCCTCTTCAGATGATATAAAAGAAGGAACTCAGTGTTTATTACAGTTTGAAGCCATAGTTCACTGAAAATTTCAAATAGGATAAAAGTGAGAAACAGTTAGATGGGGAAAAAAAGAAAAAAAAAAAAGAACAGCACTCCAGATGGCAAAGGTAAAACAATAATTAAAGAGGGGCTGCTATCTAAAATCTGAAAGAAAAAAAAAAAGATTAGAAAAAAAAATAAATAAACAAAAAAGAAATCTGTTTCATATGAGGGTTAGGGATAGGGTATGATAACATGAAAGCAAAAACAAAAAAAAAAACCCAGCACTTTTTAAAGCATAACAATTTCAGATAGTTGATGGGAAAAAGGTGACTCTAGCAACTCTGAGGCTGAAAAAGAGACAAACTGTAAAAAAAGCTGGAGAAAGAGAATCGGATGTGTGAAAAGAGGCCCCTAGACAAGTGAGAAAAGAGGTGAGACCTCGATCATCCTCTAGCAGCCACTAACTTTTTTGGGTGGGGGTTCGTACCAGCCCCCGTCAGACGCAGGATGGGTGCACTGGGCGGCACGGCACGACCGGGGCCGGTGGGTGGGCAGAGAGTGGACAGGTGCAGAGTACCCCACCGATCCGGCAGCAGCGAGTTAAATGCCTTCTCCGGCACAAGGAAAGAGGCCCCCGTGCAGCAGACTGTTTTAGCTAACAGTTGAGGTGAGATCTGACAGACAAAGCTTATTATGGTCTCCCAGCAGAGCATGAAGCGGGTAGATGCTCTTAATGACCGTATACGAGCTGACTGGCTCGCTCCTATCTGTTGAACAGCTTGAAAGGAGGATATTTTACCCTGAGGAAGAAAGACCTGTCTTCTTTATACCTTTTTTTTTTTTTTTTCTCTTTTAGCATTTAATAATGAAAGTTTTCTCTCTCTCAGCAGACTGGCTGCTGCCACAATGTCCCTGTGGCCATGAAGCCAACAGTGTCCAACAAGCTCCAGATAATCTTTGCTCTGCAGAACCACGTAGAATGGCTCTGTGAAAAGCTTTTGGAAGGGCATGAGCTGTACAGAGGAAACCCGCAGGGTTATAACCAGTGGGTTGATCTCTGGTGTAGCTATCTGACTAAATGGCTTTGAAGCTGCAGGGCATTGAGTCTTCGTCACGGTGTTTGTTTTTCTCAGTGTTGTTCATAATACGACTGCTAGATAATACTTTCATACATTTTTGCTTGTCTTATCTCGTCTCTGACCACTGCTGAAACTGATAATGCATTGCAAACTCCTCTTGGAGAAAAATAGACTCATGTTTAAGGAATAGACAAGCCATGGGGGTTTGGATTAGAGCTGTTTCAGAGACAAAGAATGACATTTTATACAGGTCACAGTGTGTGCAGGAGGGACACAGAACTATCTTCTCAGTCTTGTAAATATACTTTCATGTTTTTGTGACTGTGTACGCAAAGGAGAGAGACAGCAGTAGTGACTAAAAGCAAATTTCAGCTTGATCATTTGAGTAGATTTGGAACATGATGAGTACAGATTGTTGTCTGATATTCCTAATAACGGTTCAAATTTGGCTATTGCCACAATGATTGTGCTGTGGTTTATTTTTCCCATATGTAAAATAGGCTATGGCCCAACTCAGATGTCTACAGATATTTACTGTAAGTAAACAAGCTATTTCTACTCTCCACGGACAAGACAGATTTAGCATAGTATACAGTATAACCCAGGGACAGATTTCCTGGCAGGATGCTGGGAGCAGCATCAGCACTGCTCTGTGCAAAACAAATACTCTTGATTGACCACAATATTACCTCCTCATCAATGTCACAGCTTCATCTGGCTCTCATATAATCAATGGGTATTCAGTAGAAACACTTGTCAATAGCAAATATTAGATGAGGACTGTGAAGTGAAACACAAAGTGGTTTTGGGGAAAAAGCTGGGTAATGAGACCAGGTCCATATATTTATGTTTTCCTATAGGGTCGAAGCATTCACGGTGGAGATGGTGGGGATCCTGTAGAGGACTGAGTTTCCCTTCCCTTGCAAACAAGCACAAGGACTCCCAGGTCTGAAACACTGTGAGTGTGGGGAGGAGAAGTCTCCCGCTGAGCCAAGCACAAGCACTGCAGCTCTCAGGAGACAGCAGCAGTGGGGGAGTCGGTTTATCAGAGGCGTTTTCTAAATGCTGTTTCTACTGAGCCAGAATCTACTGAATCTACAATGGAGCAGATGCTGCTCTGACTGGTCAAATGTGGTATTTTGTACAGCAACGCAATAAAGCAGACATGTCAGTTTGGTGTATATCTTAACAGGGATTCATCTCACCTGACTCCTTGTGGGTGAGTTACTGCTCAAGGTCCCCTCACCTACTTCAGATATCTTGCCTTTGAATAAGATGTTTTCGGTCTGTGAAGTGCCTGTTTTTCTCCACTGACTACAAAGGGATTGCAAACTACATTCTTAGCTGTAGATATCTACATGTCTACATTTAGCAAGATGAATCCCGCTCTACCTATCTCTACCAAAACCATAAACTCCATTTTGTTCATGCAAATATGTCATGTTGTCTTCCATCTTCTACCTTGAACTCAGAATTCAGGAGATGTTGTTGAAGTTCAAACACTGGAGATCAATCAAGCGTCATTAATACTACACAATTCCCCTTTTTAATCAACCAGTATAAAGCAGATCAGTGAAATGGCATTAATTGGAAATGTCCCTCAGGATGGATGATCTGGATTACTCAGTGCCTCACTATCCCTTCTACTGACATGACACAAGAACTATGAGTAGAGCAGACTAAATGTAAGCAACAAAGTAGAAGCAAAGAATAAGTGGTTTGGATAAGAAGGAGGATAAGAACATCTCTAAACAGCTTTTCAGGCAGCTGTGGTATGATGGACCAAACATGGAAGGAAGCCTAGCTGAAGAAGGGTGTCGTATGGTCCTGAACAGAGTTATCAAAGACAGAGGGGCTCTCAGAAGTGTGACGGCAATGAAGACAGATATTTTGTCTGAGATTTTGCACATAGGTTAACTGCAATAGGAAATGCAGTAACTCACAGACCACCAGGCAAAGAAGATGCTGGGCATGTACTTTTGCTAGTCTCTCCCTGTAAGCGAGAGATACGTTTCTTTAAGAAACTGTTTTGCAAAGTCATTTTGCTCTGCTTTTACTACCAGAATAATTTGAATATTTGCATTGTCTGGGAAAAGGTATGTCTTTATTATGGAGAGTAACTAGGGGTAGGAATTTTCAACTTCATTTGCAAAGAAGTGGTCAAGCAGAGAGTTTAAGTATGTGACTATGGCTCTAAAGACAAACATAATTCTGCTCAGACCCAGCAAGCAAGTACTGAGGGATCACAAGGTAGATCCAGTATATCAACCTGGGAGTACCCAGCTGTGGTAAGCTCATCAGGTAGCAATAACTGCCTGCACTGCAAGATAGTTTACTTTAGTTAAGTTGGTCTGCTATATGCTCAGACTTACCAGTTGTCAAATCAGTCAGCTTTGCATAGATTGATTCCAGCAACACAGTCATAGGAAATGATACTCAAAAGGGTTTCAAGAGGCCATCCAGTCTATTGCCTGCCTCCAAACAGATTTTATGGCTGGCCCCAATCATCTTACAGGTGAAATAAAAAACCACTTCCCACATCTGGAGATATATTATTCAAAGCTTGTTAAAGTCACCTAAACACAAAAAGCATACCAATTTTTCACAATGTTTCCTACATATCTTATGGAAATTTATTGCATGGCTAAGTAAATTCAAATGATTTTGCTGATATTTCATTGGTAGTTTGCTCTAATGTGAGAGATTTTTCAACAAAGCACCCATTGAATATACCAAACCTGATAGATCACTTCATTTTTATAAAATATTTTGTCAGCTTCTTTGCTAGACATTTTGATGCAACATGATAACTTTCCTGACTGGTTACAGAGTTTATTTCTTGGCTGACAGTTTTGTTTCAAATTGAAAAGAAAGGAAAAAAAAGTCACAACCTACCTTGAAAATTACATCTTTTTGTTGCACATATTCCCAGCCATTATCTGGAACAATACAAAACAATTTGTTGGACTTCAAAAGATGAAACAGCTACTTCAATTTCAGACCTCATGGAGGACTAGTTCATGGAACGTGTCTGGAATTCTTCATAAATAATAATCTGTAGCTCACAAACCATCATAACTATTTCCTGGTCTGGTTCCTTCCAGAATTAAATGTAGTAGCTCACAACTTGCTAGACAAGGAAAACATCTACTTATTCCAATTGGAAAAGTAAATCCTGCTCTTTATTTAATGCAGGTATGAGCAATCCAGGCTAGAATTTTTGCACTTAGAAAATACAGCTTGCAATTAAAATAACTGACAGAGATGGGTCACAATTCCTCTCGTTTTCAGGACACCCAACAGAGTAAGAAAAGCTCATCAATTGTTATATGTACCAGTAAGACATTTGTTGACAGCATAGTGGCTTTTATCTATCAATATAGTCCCCCTGGCGATATATGTCAGTGCATCCTGAAACTTTATGGATTTATCCTTGTAAGGATTTTGACATGAGTTACAGCGGTTTTACCCTCAGTGTACAGACAGCAGACATGAGGTATTTGTCCAGAGCCATAAAGAAGCTATATCTAGTTTTCCTGAAACTTATCCTAAAGCCTTAAACATAATGCACAATTATTCCTACCTTATGTCTTTGGGACATCATCTAAAGACATTTAGATTCAATAGAGGTCATTTTACCACTTCCAATGGAGTTTAAATTGAGTCTTTAGAACAGGAGAAAAGTAGTTTATACCAGATCTTTATTTTTGGACTGGTGGAAATCACTGGGACAAGGCACCCAGTCATGCAGCACAGAATAGGAGGAAAACATTTTCTGATGGTATAGGACATGTGGCTGCTCCCAACTCTTTCTCCCCTTCAGCATTCTCTTCCTTCAGATTAGAAACCAGACTTCTGCAACTAGCAGTCCACAGACAACCTAAATAACATCCAAATGGCCCAAAACTGGCTTATACCCAGCAGAGCCATGAAGACCACAACACTGTCCTCAGGGAAGCAGGGCAGGAACCTCCTCCTAGGGTATGAGACATGAACCTGGAGCACTCTTTTTACCTACAAATGTATATGCGTGAAGCAAGAGCTACAAGCAGTCTGGTATGAACGCACACATGCACACAGAAGTGTCTTATGCATGCTCAATCGCACTTTTCTCCATTTCTAGAAAGTGTCTGAAGGGTCCTGTCACCTGAATGGTCCATTCAGCTGAGTGGTGAATGGATTAGATGGTAAAGTGAATAAGGATCATGCTGGAAAGAGGAGTGAAAGACTGAATATACCTACACTATGCTGAGTGGTGAAATTAAAGCATAAACAACCTAAGGAATGACCAAGAGTAAGCAGTAGTATGGATTTTGACATGGGCTGTCCAACATTAGAACCAGAGTCCTGAATTTTGCACATCTGCTTAGATCTTTGAGGCCATTTCTGCCATATCTTCACTGTGACTTTGACCCACATAAAATTAATCTCAAGTGAATTCATCCTACAGGGCAGATCAATTAGCACCTCTCCACAACTCTATTACCCAGCAGCTGGACAGGAGTGTGGCCTTTCCTCCAAGCCTTTGTTACCTAAAGTGCAAAATCACTCCGCACCAAGAAAACATAGACACGTGGAATCAAAGTCCAAGAAAGTCTGCTCTGTCTATATTCTACCTCCATCCTTTGGGAATAACATGGTATATGACTTTCAGAGATGCCTATAATGCTTTGCTTCGCATTCAGAACCAGAGATGAGTCTTAAGTCTGTACCTGGTTTGATGTTTTCATTTGGTTAGTTCCTACACAGTACCCCATTGCTGAAAAATATTTTTTTATTTTTTAGTCAAGTTTGGGAAAACATGTTCCTTGGGCAAGCATAGGAGTAGATCCCAGAAAACTTCCATCATGTCTTTTTTTCTCAATATAATTTACAGAATCAGTTGTTTTCACAATCTCCAGTCCCGTAATGAGACTATTTATGGCTAGATTTGGATCAAACGTTATGCCTTTTTTCAACTTTAACTTTCAGATTGCATCAGTTTGAGCTTATTATTACATTTTGTAAAACAAAAATGATGAAAAGCTTGTGTTGCTGTACTATGAGAAAAAGATGTAAATCTTTTAAATGGTATCAGTCAGAATAACAAGTTTTGAGGATAAATATTTTGATTAAATGTTTAACTATATTCATGTGAAAAATAGCTACATATACAACTTGATCTCAAACAGTTCTCATTTCCAGTTCTGCAGATAATACCTGCCCCAGTAAAGGATTAAAGGGCAAATGGTGGCTGTGAATACTGACATCTCTCCCATCTTGTGCAAATTTTCACACCTATGAGGGTAGTATGTGGATTGAACAAAGTGTCTAATATCTCTCCAGTGTTTGCTTTCTCTTCTCCTTCCTAGGAGATGGAGTATCAGAAGTATAACACTGTTGGAAGTAATCTGTGCTAAACATTTCATTAAATAATACACTGGGCAAGTTCATGTTAATTAAATGTCTTGTGCTTTAACCAGACAATGGTGATTTTTTTGTTTTTTATTTTCATCTAAATTTATGTTGAAACCTGACTGTAACTGTGTTGCAAGTATGCTCTAAACTACCAAGAGATCAAAGTATGATTCAAACCACATCAGAGCGAGCCCAGAGAGTGGAACAGCATACACTGAATTTACTTATTAGTTGTTATAGGGTAGCATGTGTTATGTTCTTTTAACAGAGTAGAGCATTTAAAGGCAGTAAGTCTACCAAAAAGTCCACTAAACTCAGTGGATAGTTATAAGAAAGAACATCTTTCAGATTAGTCTGAAGAACATCTCTGAAACTCTGCAGGAGACAGAGGCTCCCAAAGGTTATAAGCAAAATTCAGGTGAGGGATACAATCATGAGTGACACAAAAGAATTCCTAATAAGGTCTTTGTATGTATTCCTTAATAAGAAACTACATTCTTCAAATTTAACTATAAGCATCAGAAAAACACTTTCAAATCATGCATTAGAAATAAGTAAATATATTAAGTAATCTATAGTTTAAGTAAAACCCTTTTCCACCTCTTCACACAGAGGTCTCTAGAGTGTCTTACGTGAACAGGAATAATTCCCCAAAGAAAACAAGTGTATCCCTAACTTGTGAGGCTAGATGAAAAAAGTCTCCATTTGATCTCTGCAGTATGCATCAATTAGCATTGTTGCCAACAGCTTTCTGCAGATTCTCTCAAAATTTTCTTCTTGCAATCTATGAAGTGACTAGAAATGTAACATCTCCATAACAGTTAGAGGCTTTGTCACACTATACACCCAGTAAATCAGAAGATCTAGCTTTTAAAATATTCTCCCCAGATCCAGATAATTCCCTGTTAACTTGAGATAGCACATCCAAAAATAGATTTTAGGAGAAAGTGGCTGAACTGGAGCAGTTGCACAGCATCACTGAACACCAATATCACTGCTGAATCTAACAGCTTGGCACACATATCTATATTAGGGAAACATTTTGCATGTTATCTCCTCAGTGGTACTCACAGTGTTTTACAGAAAAGCACCAATTACATCATAAATGGTTCCATTAACAGAATTATTTTTTGGACTCTGATATCTTCTGTGACAGGGTATTACAAGCTGCAGTTAAGCAAGAAGTATGCAGAATGGACTCACTTCATTAACTGGCTGTTGACATGGAGTTTAAAGGACTAATTCTGATCTCAACTACAGGGAAATCATGAGTAAACATCACACGAAACTTATGGAAATAATTTATGTTACCATTTGATGAGGGACACCATAATAAAAACAGATGATTCAGAAGTATTTATTGTGTTCTATATATCAGAACTTGTTTAAAATTATTAAAGGTGTTGTGCCATATAGAGCCTTGAAGAAGGTGTATCTGTCCTAATGTCCCAAAAAATACCCTGGTCTGATTTCCTTGAAGATTTCCTTGCGTTACTCCACACATTACTAATGAAAAATGCAAAACACTTTATCAGAAGATATCAATGTCTACCAACATCATCAATCACATGAATGCATTAGAAGTGCAGCATTCCTCCCCTGGCTGTTGCAAAGTTATATGCATCACCAGAAAGTATGCTTTTGTTACACAGAGTAAAGTTGGAGCAACTCCACTCATTTCCCTAGAATTGCTCCAAATTTATACCTATAAATCTCAGGACAGAATTTTGCTCCTTTATTTTAAGCATGAACTGGGAGTTAAAAGCAATAAGTCATGCTGGACCTGGAAAAGAAGCCATCCTGACAAAGAATGCCATTAAAAAGAGCATATTTCAAGGATAAATTAGGGCTGTAAGGTCAGAAAATGTCATGTTTTGTGGGGACAAAAAAAAAGATCCTTACCATTACTACTACTCCAAGAATGTGCAGTAAGAACTAAGGAAAGTCGCTTAATGGGTATATATTTCAGACTATTTTTTTTTCTGAATTTAATACATTTTTATGTAAAAGATACCTAATCAGATAAGGAGAAGCTTTGATAGAAGCTACTGGTAGGTAAATCTAATTGAACTATAAGAAAAGGAGTAGAATGGAACAAATAATTTTCCTTTGTAACAAAGAAAAAAGGAACAGAATTGAATGCTTTTTTTCATTACAAAGAATAATCAGAACACACTGCAGTGTTGAAAACAAACGTATTAAAACAGATATCTGATTTCATTGGAGTAACAGATGCTTGGCTAATTCAAGATATCAACAAGGATGTGAAAACAGTAGGACATAAAGTCACCTCATGATGTGTCAGAGCTGGGGAAACTTTAAAAGATGCAATTCACTGAGTCACCAACTTGATTGTGTGAACTGCTACTACTTTCAAACCTGATGTTAAAAACTTTATCGCCATGTCCTGTCCTACACCCTAAGCAATAGAAGCAGTGACTGTCACTCTTTGGTATTCCTAGTGACTTCATTACTGTGGCTTCTGAATGCCTAAAACTTCTGGAATTTTGTTAAAAAAAAAAAAAAAAAAAAAAAGAAGAAGAAGATGTCACAGTTGGCCTTGCTTATTACTTACTTTTTCCTCAGCATTTATGTTTTCTGAATATTGAGGGCCTGGTTTGGTAAAGGCTTTTGTCTATGTATGTTATTTATTGATATATTTCATGCTATTATTCATACAATTGTTCTGTAGTATGTGGCAGCTTTACTTTTCAAATAAAGAAATAGAAACACAGGAAAAACAAGATGTCAAATTGCACATAAGACTCAGGGGCAGAGGAAGAATTTGAACTCCTGATTTCCTGCCTGGTTTCTTCTTTAATTAGCTGAGCTATTTTGCTGATGGCATAGTAAGAGTATAAATGATAAATATTTGTTAAAAATTCATTATACCAATGAGCCATGGGAAGATGAGGAACCACAAATATGTGGATAGGACAAGCAATATGAATTTTCTTTTAGCCTTCTGTGTTCATAAGTTTAAACGTTCTTACCTTAATACAGATTCCTGTTCAGCATGCCATGATGGATTACAGCAAGTAGCACAAAGCCATGCACACTAATTTTTCTGGTCCACTGCAGGGAGTATCTTTCAAAACAGGGGTTTGAAATGTTCATTTCAAAACCACATTTCAAGAACAGATTTGGAAGTGACATATGCAGAGTCTACATGGCATTCAGGAATCTGGATGTGATTAGGTAGGATGCACAGATAAAGATCTGGGCAACCACCATAAAAATTGTTATATACCAAACAAGTCCACAGAGCTGTGCAACATCTTAACGTGTTTATAACTTTCATAATGATAATGAGTGCAAAACTAAACTGGCCATTGCTTTTAAGAAAATCTACAGATATGCAGCTAACGTGCACACTACAGACCGAGCATTGAATTCCTCTTACAAACTCTTACTTCCAGCAGCTGCTCACTTTCTGTTACTTTTATGCTGGTTCTTGTATTCAGAAAACATTTCATTAAATGAATAATATGGAGAAAGAAGCAACAAGATTTGGATATGCAGAGAGCAATCAAAGGTTTCCCAACTGTAGAGTGTAGTATTGACTAGAATGTGATTACAGAAGAAATAGAGGAAAGTGGAAAAACATCATGCGCTAGATAATATCACAGTCCGTCTTCTTTGAAGACCCGTGGCAAAAAATGCACTAGACCCTGCTGCAAGTTCCCTGTTAGGGGATCACACACAGATCACTGCTCCCATTACAGGAATAAAAAGAGCAGAGGAGAAAAAGATCTTGTAAACCCCTGCTTCAAATAATCCTTGCAAGTGCCTCAGCCTCTGCCCCAAATCCACTTTCAAGCACAATATAAGAGCAGTCACAGCCAGAAGAGCTTCCCATTAGTGTACCCAGGGAAATCAGAAAGAGAGAGAACTTACAATGATTCAACAAAACAGGCTAAAACACATAGTGGGTATAAAACATGTGAAAGACATAAAAAGAACAATCCTGTCCAGGAAGTGTACAAGACTGTCTGATAAATGGGGCAAAGACATACACAAGAATAATAAATATTTACAGTGGAAGAGGACAGGAAAAGTCAGAGTTCCTAGGTTTCTTCAAACCATTTTCTGTACGATTATGCTTCACTCCTATGTAATTTAAGTATTTCAATTCTGTACCTTTGGTGAGTCAGATGATCAAATTCTATTAACTCTAAAATCTTGATCCTTACAAATTAATACTTTCTCCCTTGTCAATCATGGTACAATCTTCTTGTATGACAAGACTGATGGCATGTAAATGCATGTGATTTACAACTCTTATCACTCTCTGTCATTAATTTCTGAATCTTCAATTTCAAATCCTGGCTTACACCCAGCTTCCTCTAACTAAACTGTGATAAGATGAATATCTTATTTCTAGTTTCTCATTATTTCTTAAAGCTGTTTCCTACCTCTAAACCTTTACTTGATGAATATAGCTGTCAAAAAACTGGGCATGAACCCAGAAATGAAGTTTTCTTACATTTTTTATATTAACTATGTCATTGAGATCTCTTTGCAGTTACAGTTCACTATTGTAAAGGACATTATAAGCTGTTTCAAATAAATCAACAATTAAAGACACATTATAAAATAGCACAACTAAGTAATGTGCTTTTTGCCACCCATCTGATCTTGTACATTAGCTTATACCTACTACCATAGACAAATTAGACTTCCCTTTAAGATGAGAAGAATCTGGTTTTGTATCTGATATGAAGGTATGCAAACACTGTTTTGGTGAAAGTATGCTACTTTTTAAAATAATCACAATTATAATGATACTAATACCACCCCATAATAATTACAAATTTTGGACACAAACCAAACATATTAAGAATAGAACTGAGTTTTGCTTGAGAGCCTTTTGGTTCAGAGAGATGGTCTTTCCTTATGCTTTACAATCACCAGGGGAAAGGCAGAGAAAGACTTTAAGAATCAGATAAAAATAAAGGTGAGTTGGTCTGTAGGATTCACTAAAAGCCATGAAAAAAGTGGAAACACAGGAAATAAATGGGACAAAAAATAATACACATACAGATCTAGTTTAAAGGTCTATTTATTGCTCTACCATGTTTGCAAGCAAAACCAAAACTAAAGATGAGGGTAAAGAGTATAACAACACTTGTACTGATCTGTCCTGGTATATCTCTTTAGTTTGTGAAAATCTGAAATTACAGTCTTCTAACACTAGTAGATGAATGCAAAACAGCATCTAGAGACTGACAAATCTATCTTCCGTTCATTTCTAGTTGAAAAAAAGGAAGATATGTACAGAAGATAAGATGTGTTACAGTGACAAAAGGCATGTTTTAGGGCTTGCAAAGAAAGCTTAAATAATGTAAAATGAAATTTAAAAAATCTAGCAATTCAAGAGCTCAGTAAAAAGAGGAAATAAAGGATGAGATGAATGCAGAAATAGCAAGCAGGAATACCCTGGTATTATAAAACCTTGCACAGACAAGTAGAGCAGAGCTCAGCAGCTATTAAATATAAGGATTAAAGTGTATACTTCTTCTGATAAATGACTGCATAAAGCTGATGCCTTCTCTGTCAATAGATTTGAAATGATGTTCTGTTCTGGTTATATTATAGAATGACTTGGAGGCGATGAACAGAAAATCGGGGGGGGGGGGGG
>VXBL01008405.1:942263-1053042 GCA_013400195.1 Aramus guarauna | reverse complement strand
AAGCCATGAGCAGCCAGTTTCTCCAGGAGAATGCTGTGGTAAACAGTCTCAAAGGCTTTACTAAAGTCCAGGTAGACAACATCCACAGCCTTTCCCTCATCCACTAAGCAGGTCACCTTGTCATAGAAGGGCATCAGGTTAGTTAAGCAGGACCTGCCTTTCACGAACCCATGCTGACTGGGCCTGATCATCTGGTTGTCCTATACGTGCCGCATGATGGCCCTCAAGATGATCTGCTCCATAACCTTCCCTGGCACTGAGGTCAGACTGACAGGCCTGTACTTCCCCAGATCCTCCTTCTGGCCCTTCTTGTAGATGGGTGTCACATTGCCTAACTTCCAGTCAGCTGGGACCTCCCTGGTTAGCCAGAACTGCTGACAGATGATGGAAAATGGCTTGGTGAGCACTTCTGCCGGCTCCCTCAGTACTCTTGGGTGGATTCCATTTGGCCCCATACACTTGTGTGTGTCTAAGTGGTGTAGCAGGGCGCTAACCACTTCTGCTTGGATTATGGGGGTTTCATTATGCTCCCCATCCTTGTCTTCCAGGCTTATCCCTAGTGATCCTAGTTTTATCCTCTCCCATCTTTAAATCTTGTTTAAAGCTCTTTCAGCGAGCCCTGCTAACTCCTATGCAAAGCTCCTTTTCCCCCTTTGAGACAGGTGTACCCCATCTGTCACCAGCAGGCCTGGTGTCATGCAGACAAAATATAGATAGATACAGCAAATGGAAAAGACCGATATAGTAAAGCAACTAATCTTTTCTGATAGTAATGGTGTAATATGACAGAAACATCAGGCTCAAAGACTGTAAAACAAGTTGGGGCTCTATTCTCTCTCTCCAGTCCATAGAGTTAGGAACAGTTCAACTCTCACCATAATTTAGAGCAGCTCTTGAAACTTTGGCATCCAGAAATGACCACAGCTGCACCACCAGGACCACTGACATCTGGCAATGCTTTTGTCCTTGGTGTGCTTCCAGCACAGCTCCTCCACTGAGGCATCTAGGACGGACTAAGGGAGTCGGTCACCTTTGCTCCTCATTGACCTTAGACTTCACGGCAGAAGGGGAATCCTCAGATCTCCGTTTAGGGAATACAAAGAGTTATAAAGGCAGGATCGGATGTAGTCAAGACACAGCCTACACACAAACAGTATCAGAATATAGAGTAAGCATCACATGAGAAATTAATTGGTGCTGTTAGTATGCAGCAAAACTTAGCTCATCCCATCAAAAGGGGCAGTGTAATGTCTAGGCTTTCATGGTTGAAAACTCAAGTTATCCAGATTCTCCAGAAAGCCACTAGGTTTTCTCAAGGTATTTCCTACCTTCAAACACTTAAGCTGTAGGCATTAAATTAGTTTGGCTGGAGTTTATCACTGGTAATCTTTCACTACTGTTTTGTTATTTTTACAGGACACATTTGTGTAAATGAGATTTTATCAATAATAACAGAAGAGATCAGAAACATTTCCCAGTTCTCTTGGCCAGGAGGGATGTAGCCAGTGCTATTCAATGAATAAATCCATCAGTTGCCCATGGTGTATTGCTCTGACGGAAGCACGGCTCAGATCCAAGAAACAACAAAATACTGTTTGTTATCAAACCACCTCTCTGGTTTTGCTCTCATACTTCCTTCATCGCTCAGTTATCACTAACCATTTTTAAACACAGATGTATACCATGCTTTTATTAATAATATAAGTAAGAAATCATGAATTTTGATTGAGTTATTCCAAGTTGAACATAATTACCTGAAACAATACCATATCTTTCACAGAAGCACCTTTGTGATATTTGCAATGCTTTTTATTTTGGAGATATTTGATTAGGATGCCTAAAGATTGGGAGTTTGTTGCTTTATGCTGCATCTAGTGTCCTCTAAGCACCTCTACAGAATGACAAATGTCACAGAAATCTAAAACTACTTTTGCTATTCTCTGATTATCTCAAAACAAGTAGAAATAATCTTTGCTGAAATGTTTTTAAAATAATAAGTAATGTGAAAGTGTTAAGATTCAATAGTGCAAATTTCCAGACAAGATGCAGAGGAATTGAGGATTTGTCACCGGTTCTCTACATCAGATATTTTCATTGCTCAGTCAAAATAATAAAGTTGTGACAGTGAAGCTGGAAGAGGAAAGCACCTCAGGACACTAATAATTTCTCTGATATCAAAATGGAAGTTTTATCTGAAAATAAATAAATAAGAAAAACATTATGGGGAAAGAATAAGGAAAGTCCTTAGAGTCATATAAAAGTTGAGACCTCACCCAGGACTGCATGATTACACTGTGGTTACAAAAGATGATATTTTCCCTACTAAACCTAAAAGTCTTTACTGGGATCTTCATCTAGCTGTTTCTTTCTATAGTCAACAACAAAGGACGAGCAGGCTTACAGGTTGATGTTTCAACCCTTCTAAGCTGTGGATGAGATGTTATTGCCTGGATATAAAACTAGCTGTAAGACCACACACAGACAGTGATTATCAGTCACTCTGTGTTACTCTGGAAAGATGAAGAACAATCCCAGGTCCTGCAAGTATATGTTCTGGATGTGGTGCTCCTCATCAACTGACTCATCCATAACCTCAGTGGTGGAGCCCAGGGTTTATTAAGTTTACAAAGGATGGTGACTTCTGAATGCTAGGGCATGGGCAGTAGATAGCTGCTAATGCCTTGGAGGACAGGTTTCTTCATAACTTGGAAATGTGAACTACAAAAACACTAAAAAATTCAACAGGGCAAACATAAAATGTTGCAGGTTGCTAGAAATAATCAACTAGATTTTGTGGAATGGACTGCAAGATGATATATTAGATGACACTTTGTGATCTTTTCTGTTTCTCTATGCATTGCTGTCTGGAGGTGCCTATCTATCTCTTTAATGACTAAAGACTGTATGTAGAGTTCAGAATCCTAATATTCGCACTTTATTTATGCACATAAGATAAAGAGAAGGAGAGGAAGAAGTTTGGACTGTATTAACTCCCTAGCAATAATTCTTCTTGTCACACGCCTGGTCACTGTTCTGATGATTTTATAAAAAAGAAGGTCCTCAGTACACCAGTTATTCAAGGGCATGTAGTTCCTTACCTTACAGCATAGAAAGGAACAGATGAGAGAAGAAATATTTCAGTAATTGTCCCTATTCTTTCATGAACTAAGATGAATTTCAGAATCTGCACTTCAAACACAGGAGTTATATTGGTATCTGGCAGCTACAAAGTGCCCCAGATATACCACCACAAATACACAGGATAATGGTTACAACCCATGCCAGCAAAGAGGAAGGATCATATTGCACTCGAGAGAATGCCTAAGTAAACCTGTGAGGTACTTGAGCTCTTCTGGGAATATACAGTTCTGCGTTGTCCCTGACTGTACTAAATTTCAACATAAAATTAAGGTGAAGAAACAGCAAAAAAGAAGAATGCAATACTTATAGAAAATATTGCTTTGGTAAGTCATAACCAGGACATAAAACTACTACATGAAATCACAAGATGATTTGCAAAGGTGATAAATTGTTCCTAAAGACAGATAACAGAATAAAGAAAAAAATTAAAAACTGTAAGTATCATATGTTGTCCTTGACCTTTCTCTCCACAATGCTGAGCAGTATTTAGCTGTCCTTAGTCAGAATCCTGTTTCCTGGACTTCATTCCTCCAACATGTACCGAACAATCAGAGAGTGCTTCTCCAAGCTGACTGGGTCCCTTCTGCCAAACTCTTCCCTCAAGTTGTCCTAAAAGTGAAGATCTGGAAAAACTTCGTTACTATGCAGCAGTAGTCTGCTTTTCATCCAAGGAGATTTTTCTCTGAATTGCCAAACATCTGTTTTAATGGCTGGTTGTCACTCATTTCTGTCTTCTAACCAACTTCTTAGCATACCCTTTCTTCTAAATCAGAATGAAGACTAATGACAACTTCAGTGCAAGGAATAGTCTGAGAAGCTAAATTAAGCTCATGCTTTCATCCAAGCACAAGAAAAACTTTGTGATTTCAGATGAAACTCATGGGTCGCATGCATACAAGTCCCCAGAAACATTACAGATTCCACTTAACACCTACTGCCAAATCTTGTGCTGATTTACACCATCTGCCACCATATTACAGTCACTCACTGAAATCTGTGGCAGATTTGGCTCATTACACAGAGATTCATTTATTTGGTATCAGATGCTGCAAAGGAACAGAAAAAACTTCATGTTGTAAAAAACCTCTAATTCTTTCTCATAACAGAAAAGTTTAAACTCTTGCTTTCATTTGTGCTGACACAATTGTCATTATTCAGGTATTCATTTTGAATGATTTGTTTCACCCATTTTTATCTTTTGAATTGACTGTTTCCACTTACACCTTAAACATTTAAGAAATTCTTAGTTGCTATTTCATTTTTGTAGGCTTGAGTCACTGTTGTCAGACAGATGTGGGTTGTGCTATATAAAAGAGGTGTTAGAGACTTCATCCTTATTTGTGATGTGAATACACTGTTGAGTTTTCATTGCTGAAGAACACTTTGATAGTACTATGATTCATAGTAGTAGGCATTCATTGTAAAAATTCTTTTTCTTTTGTGCCAACTAACTTGTAATGATAATGGCAGATACCAGGTGCTGCAACTATAGTGATTGTTTCAATATATGTGATTGAGTTTAATTGAGTACTTAACCCACTGGTATCCTACTTTTTCACTCTTCTGCTATTGTCCCTCAGGCAGCATCCTCCAAAACTGTTTTGTCAACCACAGAAATCAAACCATCAATTTCAATTCTCCCTAAGAAAGCAGGGCAACTTATCACCAATTGCTTTTTCTCAGCTATCTTTCCAGCAAATTCTGAATCTTTAGCACTTTCTCCTAATCCTAAATACACTGAATAATTTTCTTCTCTATCATTCCAACATTATAGTGTAAGTCCTGTATGTTAATGTGGATCCTGAGCCAAGACTAACAGTTTCAGATTTTTAAAAGATATTGAACTTTTCACCTATGATGAACTTAATTCTCTGCCTTCTTTTCTAGGTTCTAATGGATCCATATTCAGACCACCTACAATGGCATCTAAAATCAACATTGTTATGAGTACTTCCGTCCCTGCTCTTCAGAACTGCCAGCTTCTGGCTCCACACAGAAACAAAACAGTCAAAGGTAAATGCCATATCCAAACCTCCTATTGCAAGCTTCAATTCGGTATGTGCTTAACAATTCCCACTGACTACACAGCCAAGCAGCGTCAAAGAAGTGTAGATGACCTTTAAGGTCCCTTTCAACCCAAACCATTCTACGATTCTATGAAGATGAGCAGAAGATGGTCTGAATCACTTGCAGCTCATACATACATATTAGGATACACCTAGTCCAAAGTTAGATACAGAGGAGATCAGGACATCGAAAATGGTGCCATTTGTCTGCTGGAGATGACAGAATCTCTACCAACAGAATACACCCTTGAACAGTAAACCGTAGCAAAGGGGGCAGTCTTCTTCCCCATTTCATACATGCAGGGCCACAAGCTGATGGTAGAGGAAGGCAAACCAGTCCTTACTCTGAAGCAATGCGTGACATTGCTTAACCGGTATCATTGGAATTGCTTAGGCATACAAAACCCAACCCAGAAGACTCAGATTCTGTTTCTTACAAGAATGCTGACGATTTTAGATAGGATGAAAAACATTTTAATAGCCATTTTGTCTAGACATACACTTTCACTGAACATACCTAGAAACAGAATCGACATTCAAAACTAACAAATATAATTTTTAATTTTTAGTCTTGCTACAAGGTAAAGATCTTTATGCTTCAAACAAGATCCATCCCTTACAGAAGATGATTGAAGGCCAAGGCTTGCAAGTACCTGCCAAACTGAGGTACTTCTATTTTGGGATACGAAGGTTGAAAAAGTAGCATTTCTAGTTCCTTCAAAAACAATGATTTGGGTGATGTAGCTGTATCCCCCATTCCTTGGAATCCACAGTTGTGTTTTGAACACTGATACTTTTGGCTTTACATTCTAATTTGGAGAGACTATGAGCCGAGGCACAATTAAGGCAGAGAAGGAAAAATACAAATGAAAAATTTAATGAACTATAAAGAGGATACAAAACTCCATTTCCACCATGGGCCAGAACAGATTTTGGGAGGAAAACTGAGGGCTTTTACTATAAATGGTTTCACTTAGCCAGAAAACAGTATTCACAAGAGAAAACAAGAAACATTGAGAAGACAGGGGACCGTGATTCCAGCTAGTCTTGGGAAACATGAGTTCAAAATTCAAGAGTTTTGTGGATGTTTACACTCCATAATGTCTTCCCATCCAGTTGGTCCCATTAAGATCCCTCTAGTCTCCAAGATTTCTGAAACTGTCAGCTATTAGCCAGTGTACTGTAAAAGACCTTCATTTGTATCCTTGGCTTTGGCACTGTACTGTCTGCATCCTGTTCCTGTGATGAATACCTGCACTGACATTCCTTCTCAGCAAATAGATTTTGTTACAAACGATCCCATTATTGATTTTTTAGTAAGTTGAGTAAATCCTAAACCTCAAATACGGTGTGGTGGTTATGTTTCACAGCTCTCAGTACCTTATTGGCATTCAAGTTGTGCTAGCCCCTACTAAAATCATTTTGTTGTGGCATGAAGCACAAATACATTTTACTGTTACGCTTGCTGCAGTCCTGCCAATTATTTTAATGCTGCCATAGTAGAAATAAATGAATGCTTAGATGTTTGTTTCGGCAGCTGATTTTTAAGCAAAATCATCCTCTGCATTCTTTGCAAAATGTGCTTTGATCATGACGAATTCTGGATCACGGAAGCTAGCCAATTTCTTGTGAGAGAGGCAAGCCCACTAGTTACAGACAGACACCACATAGATGCCTCTTTTTATTATATTGGATTATATGTGGCATATTGTTATGTTTAATACATTGAAATTAGCAAGGCATGCAACAGCAGATTGTAAAAGGGATCTGATCACATTTTAACCACTCCTTTCACTGCCGCTTTGTCAATAACAACTATTAAAACTAGGAGTAGGTCTTTTTTAAAATGACATACCAAAAAAAGTAATAATCCTCTCCCTGCCCCTGTCCCCACCCCTCCAAAATAAAAATATTATTTCTCTCTAGTCCCAAAGGGTGCTTACATTTGAATGACAGACCTTCATTCCTTCACATGCCACTAAGTGAAGTTTCCTATGCTCGAGAGTAATAAGGCTTGTCACGTTACAATTCACTTATTAAATGTTAAACAGGGATGAGAAGTATATCTAAGAAAGTTTGGAGGTCAAGAGGTTAGAAAAATTCACTGTTCATCTATTGAAAGTTGGAGCTGAAACTATTTTTCAGTCACTGAATACAGTGAGGTACAGTTAAGCTTCTCTGAAGATGGTGGAAAGATGCAGCAGCCGGACAGAGACAGTGTGACGCACTCTTTGAAAGCACCTGCTCCCCCCCGGTCCTGGGAGGGAACTCAGGACCCAGAAAGCCCACCGAATCAGCCTGCTGGGCCAGACGTCCTCTGCTGGTGTGTGCCACCACCCCAGGGTCAATGTCTGAGTGCTGATCCTGCTAACTGCACTGCATGCACGCTGTCACGGAGCGGGAAAAGGACAGTCACAGGGGACTCGGCAGCAAATATGACATCAACTCTTCTGCAGCTGAACTCCTGATTCTCCACCCACAGGTCCTGATTGTACTGCAGATGGCTTTTTAAGTTTGCACTTACTTATGCACAGATGTCTGAAAAGCACAGAGCTCTTCCTGTTGAGAAGGTGGCTGGGAGGTAGGTAGGCATCCAGAGGCAGAAGCTTTGTGCCCATGCCAGACCTTTGGAGTTTGAGGTGCTTCCTCAGCAAATTACTGGTCACAGAGCAAAGGAGAGAAAGGAGTGCAAAATGTCTCTGATGACTTTATCTCAGGAACAACATCTTGTGAAGATGCCCAAAGTGAGTTTTGTAGGTTACGTGACTAACAAACCAAAGACCAGGGACAGGACTTGCCTCATCCATTTTGGATATCTGCACTGCCTACATCCCAAATACTCATTCTGAGCTCCCTGTATGGACAATGGAGGAAAAGGGACTTTCCTTGGGAGCGCTTCACCTGACTTATTTCTAAAATTTTCAGTATGGCACCTTAGAAATAACTATCTGTCTCCGACTACAGTGAAAAGAGCCTACAGGGCGTAGCTTAGACTTAGACACCTGTGCCATAGATCTCTACATTTGTCAGATGAATTTAATTCCAGTTATTATTGTGATATGCTGACTGATAGCAAGCACTCTGGATTTCACTAGGCACCAGTCTGTGTAGGGAAAAACAACATGAGGAATTTAAAGTGCATCCACAATACTACTAATATTGGGTATATCCCTGGTGTTGGGCACTTGTTGTTCTTATGCAGCTGAAATGCATGGACTTCAACTTTTCTATTAAAAGTTGCTTATTTCTGGGCATAGGCTTGACATTTTATCATTATTATGCAAGAATAAAAGGGTAGTTGATATATGTAAGATCAAATGAAACTCCAGACTTAGGAGCGTAGAAGGGAAAGGAAAAAAAAGGGAGGAGAAAAAGGCGACAGAGAAAGAACACAAATTAGGTTAGGTACATTAGGCAGATCACATATATATAAAAAAAATATAAAAACATAAAAAAAATAAGCTTCTAAAAGAAAGCAGATGTATTGCTAAAAATCATTTGACAAAACTAGTCTTTTTTCCTTTTTTGTTTTTTCTTAAAGTACTTTTTTGATATGAAGCTGGGTTCAGGTGGAACCAGGTGGCCTTTATGATGCAGAAGTATAGAAGTAGGTGACCAAGTCAGAACGGATACCACTGAGATGGGGAGATGAGAGGATGCTACAGAAGAGTTAGGTTTGTCGTTCCTGCTGGGATGACAAGACAGTTGCAATTACAGTTGCTGTTTCTGGAAAAGTCTCCTCCTTTCCCCAGCATCCATCCTTGTTCTGCACACACCCATTGGTAGCAGAAGGACAAGATTTGTTTTCCTGGAGTTGTTCTCCTAAGGTCACAACTGTTTTAGCTCCCTCACCTGCCTACTTGGTTCAGCTTAGAGACTGCCCACCTCTAGAGTTAATAATATACTACCAAAAGTGAAACTTTGAAAACCCTGTCCTCAGAAAAGTCCTTGGCCAGAGAAACAGGAAGAACTGAAGGTGAGACCTGCCACTCATCCACAGCAGGCAATCAGTTACACCAGTGTTCAGGACTCAGACCTTCTCGAGGAAATCCCTTGTCCTCAGGCATTCAGTGACTGATGCAGGCCCCTCAGTGCATGAAAAACCTTTGTTCAGCATTGGACACACCAAAAGCTCATCCTGGTTTGTATCCTGGCTGGCTTCTTAAGGGCAGAAGGCACAATGGGTAGAAATAAGCCATCCAGGAAGTTTTCTTTACCCTATATATTTCCATTGCTTCCTAAGGTAGTGTCAATGAGAGCTGCACTTGCTGGCAGCCATTGCATTCATATTTGTTACACACATCCCCTGTCCTGTTTAAATGTTTTCTCTGTAATATGGATTTTTGTCCAGGATTTAGGTTGCATTTCTAGGTAGCTGGGGAAAGGGAGCAGAAGGTTATTTACAGCCTGCAGAAGTGGAGGAAGGCTCTGTGAGCAATGAAATGAAAAAGCTACTTGGCACAAAATCATCCTGCCACAGTGCATTGTGCCTGCCTGTCTGCCCCAGAGCCTGACTGTCCGTGTACACTGCGCAAGTGTGTTTACCTCAAAGAGCTACTTCCGTTTATTCCTGCCGAGAATTTGTACCCCAGGCCATAAAGTACTTACCAGGCACATGATATATATCTTTACCTACTTTTGGCTTATATGTTATACAACCTTCTTTGTGATGTAGCATTATTATTAAATGATGCAATGAACACTTGAAGAAGAAAAACTTAAAATACATTGAACGACAAACGTTTCTGTTGGTTAAATCAGAGATAGAGGAATGCTAGAGTATTTCTAATTTGAATACTGTGCAGTGCATTTGGATAAAATAGACATCAGTTAGAATTATGGAGAGTCCATTAAAAGGAAATGGAGTCTATTTATTGATATTTGTTCTGGGAGAGTGCATGTTCACGATGACATGTTTTTCCTGGATGCTTATAAAGCACATCAGAACAAAAGTGACACAGCTCAAATCAATCATTACCATAGTACTACAAAACTGTTCCATTGCTGGCCCAAAGGGTAGGTGTGATTATCTAGACAGGCATCATCATGATTATTTTTTCCTTGAAAAAGTGATAGATAATTTCATGTAGAAATTAAAATCAAAAGACAAATGACCATTTGCAAAGGCATTTAGCCCACAGCTAAGTAATTTAAGGGCTTTAGAACATCCTTTTGCTGAGAAGTCAAGAGAAGAACTATTTATCAAGGCAATGAAGTTTAGCTTTATGGTCACAGTAGGCATCACCTCGCAATGGATGGCAAATGCATGCATTTCCATCAAAATGACATTTACTGCTTAAAAACCTGAGCCTTTTTGAGCACACAGCTTAAAAACAAACACAAACTGCTTAAAAAAAACCCAAAACACAACAGATGTTACAGATGTAACTTTAAAGATCATCTGGAAAACATGCAATGCTTAGGGGAAATTCAATAGTAAGCAGCTAAGGGAAGAGAGCTTGGATCTCCTAAGAGCTCTGCAAGAACTCAGTCTTTAAACTGCAGTTTCAACAGTACAAAGCTTGGATGGCAATAACAGCTTACCAGGTTTATCACCTCTCTCATGTCTTCTCCCTACCACATGACACCCTCCCTTTGGCAGTCCTGTAACAGCCATTCATGGGGTTATGTAGGCAAATTGATACAGCGAAAAATAAAAAAAGTTATTATTGCTTACCTAAACCCCAAAAGTTTGCTGTTTAGGTCAGAGCATAGTCCCTTGAGCATGTCTTGGCCTGACTGTGGGATTATGAAGAGGTATATACAGGTGTTGCTTAATGTGATACTGCTACAAAAGTCATCATAGCATATAATCACAGCCTAAAGCTAATCATCCAGGGTTGCTATGGAGTCCTTGTAGATATGAGACCTTCACTCTAACTTCCCAAGCTTGTCTGCACAGGCTTTTTTGGAAATGTTTATATCTGACCAAAAGTAGGCAAATTCGATGTAGACATCTACATCTGAGCTCATTGCCCTAAGCTGTCTTTGCAGTCAGCAGGGAGACAGTTACATTCAGAATGAGATTCATATGATGTTTTTTTTATGGCTCCTTCAGGATTAGATAAATTGAACAATAAAATGGGCAATCTGTCTCCACTGCCTACAAAGAGAGCCTGGGGTAATTAGCTCAGATAAAGACTGGAGATATCTACTTTTGCTCAAAGGAAATGCACCACTTCTGCTCTCCCTACCTGCTGCTGCCCCTGCTTCAGTTAATAGTCTGCTGACTGAACTCACAAAGTCAAATCAGTGATTACATATACAACATATATGTTTATATATAGCAAGTCAGTAGGAAGGACAACTTGCTAACTTTGTACAGAGTATAAAAACGGGGGCATATAAGATTATATTGCATTGCACAAGTATTTATGCACAGGTCTGTTTAATGTTGCCAACATGCTTCAGCAGTCAGCTTTTTTGAACTTCATTGCCTTTCACACAGCCACAAGTAGGCTAATTTTCAGCTTCTATTAAAAATCAGCCATCTGAAGCTGTAGAAGGTGTATGTACGTCTGTGTGTGCGATATCTCCCTTATCCGGGCAGATATTTGACAGCTTGCAAAGTGGGAGCAAAGTCTTGATGAACACTAGAAATGCCATGGCAGCAGCTGGGAATCAAAGCTAACCCTGAAGAATCCTGTAATGACTCACCAACAAGACAGTCTGTCTCTAGGCTTGTCCATCCCAACACATTTGCAGGGTATTCAGATCCAAACTAAGACTTTGCCGTACTGACTACATTTAGCTAGTAAGTTTTTGAATACCCAGAAGAGTATCACAGTTTAAAGCCATAACATTGTGAATGATGAATGAAAAACAGCCGCAGCCCAGGCATAGGACCAAGGGTTACCATTCAGCATAAGTTTATCTTACCCATTCTAGGATGGGCCAAATTGCAACCTGTAGGACTAGCTTGTCTCTGTTAACGAGTGAGGTGAGGTAGTATAGATGGATAGATTAGGCTGGATGTTTAATTTTCATACAAGAAAGGGAGATTAGATGAAACTCACCACTAAATGAATCTCACAATTAATTTGTTGCAAGTTATGAGAAAAACTATACAAGAAAGTTGCAAGATGGATTTTGCCTCAACTTTAATATGATAGCTCCAGATGATAGGGTACTTTGGAATCAAGATCTGTCATTTCTTTAACTAGTGTCATTTTCTTTACTCTGCAAGCCCTTTGTGATGGAACTTACCTGATAAAGATATATACCCACATACAGCAAGAAAAAGAAGAAATCAAATTAATCAAATCATCATTTTCTGCCAAAATAATAAAATCAGATTCATATACCCAACACGTTCTTGTTTAAAGAGCATGAATTAATTTCAGTAGTGTTTCATTACTGACACGAAGGTTCATACCTTCTCTGTTCAACCAACCATAAAATGAACTAATCATTTTGTTGTTTTTTGGGGTTTTTTTTTGTTGTAACCTCAGGTGTTGTTTTTAACAGCAAGATAAAATTTGACTTGGCTGTTCTCACTGTTGAAGAAAAGCAAAAGATTCCTTTTATTTAAAGAAAAGAAAAAGGAATACATCTCTTCCACATATTGCAAAGCCCAGCTTAACATAGCCTGTTTTGTTCCTGACTGTTTCTGGAAAAAAAAAAGGTGTGTGTGTGTGTGTGTGTGTTAAGTAGCCTCCAACATACTTCAAGACTACTTTATAAAACATTCTAATTTAGCTCTGAGGTTTTCAGTGCTTTGGGAGAGGATGATCTTGCACTTTCTGAAAGACAAGTGAAAAGTAAACCTGCCCAACACTGTGTTTATTTGCACTGTAGTTTCTTTAAAAATATTTATTTTTAATAACTATATTGCATTTTTAAGGAAAAGAACCACATTTTATTCAGATATTTCATAAAATGTTCAAGATCTGTCTGCAAGACACTGTACATATATACATTGAGGGGAGTAACTTAGTAAATGATGTATCCATGCACCTCTTTCCAGCCATGATCAAACTTCAGGAGAGGCTTCTGTCTAGCCCTTCCCAAAGTCTGCTGAACAAGGAAGTCAGATTGAGTAATAGTCCTCATCTGTGTGGGACAGACCTGTTTTTAACTGCTTTCTTCAGTGGTAAGCAGGTAAGCAGCATGAAAAGAGGTTGGAATTAAGGTCACATAGCTGTAGAGATCTAAAAAATAAATAGCTAGTCTAAATTAATCTTCTAGTCTCCCTGTATACTCCATGGTATGAGGCTAAATCAGTGTTTTACAGGCCTAGGGGGAAAAAAAATAATAAAAAAGACATCTAATTATCGTGACTATACAAGTGAAACAGAGGGGAACTTGAGAGTGTGACTGATCCAGTTAAGAAAGAAATGAGCAAACCTGTAGCCCATCAAGTAACTAACAAAGGTCTACAAAGGAAATATTGTAAGATGTGCAAACTAGGAACTACCAAAACATTTCAGAATGTATACATAGCATGAATTAAATGCACCACACTGCTGCTCATTGGAACCTGAGCATGTGTGCCTGGAATTTAAGTAATTAACTAAGAACTGAATTCCAATCACGCAACAGGGAAATGATAACCATTAGCTTATATACAAAGGGGAGTTTCAGCTCAGATTCTTTGAACACGGGCTGGTAGATGGCTGAATGCTTCTGGTTGCTAGCTGGTGACAAGCACACCAAATTTTCGTGACTTGCAAGTTGATCTGCATAATGAAACGTGTAAGAATCCTGCCTTGAATCAAATTTCTGGTGATGGAAAAGAGGCAAGCTCTGGAGCAGACGATGTTACTGCTGGCTAACAAATTAATGGCCAAGTCTGGAATAAAAGTAAGGGGGGGTTGGAGGGTGAGAGAAGCAAACTCTAGAAAGAAGATAAAGTGGATAAATGACTAGATGTCTCTAGAGGGTGACAGTGGCTTCAGAGGGAGCCTGCTGATAGAAATTCAGCTACATGCTTAATTTTTACATCGTTGAAGTTATGTGAGAGGAATTCCACCCAAGTAATTCTCTACAATGTTAATACAGGTAAGTTTCCCACTGTTTCTGGAGAGTAAGGCAGTTTTCACACAATATCTCATGCTTTTGGGGAGCAATGGGTTCAGAAGCTAGCAATGTTTTTACAGTCAAAGCATCCCATACTGGAAGAATATTTGCTTCCTAAAAAAACTGTTATCACAATGCAAAAAAATCATAATTCCAAGGGCAACACAATGCACTGTATACCAAGTTTCAACTCAAAATGAATATTTACAGCAGCTGAATAAACTCCTGGAAACAGGGTAGGAAAGGGAAATGCAGAAGCAGCCTTTCCTATACCAGCATGAATGGTGCTGCTTTAATGTTGTTTAGAATTTTGGCTGGAGGCACTGAGAACATCAACTTTTTAATGAAAACTCAAAGCGTCCATAGCAGTGTGAAAATTTTAACATTGTTGTATTCCCATATCACTTTTTAACAGCTTGAAGGGAGAAAAACTTTCATTTTAAATGATTCTTGGTTAATTTACAAAGAAATTAGTAGAAGAAAACTTCTAGAAGGTAATAGAGTAGCATTACTTGTGCATGTCACACAACATCAAGCCTAGAAAAGTTGCCATAAACTACTTTTTCTTCCACTAGAATTATCCTGCTCTTTTCAGAGCCACTTATCAGACACTTGTGAATTAGGATCTGGTTTCAGATGGACTGATATCTTCAGATGCCATGAGGTGGTGTAACTCCTTTGACTTTGATTGGTGAGGCTATTGGCCACTGTATAAATTCCTAAAGGAAATGTGCCATATGAATTAATCAGCTGCTTTAAGCTGGAGTATTTATTCAGCCATTCTAATCAGCAAGGGACTGATCTCCTGAGCTCCCATAGCTAAATAAAAGAGAGCAAGAATTGCACTATTGAGCTTGCTATAAATATTTTGGAAAGTGGGGAATTTAATGGAGAGAAATAAGGCTTTGTCTACTCTAAGTAGCACAGTGCAGGAACTCCTAAGGTTGAAAAGTGTTGTATTTTAACTCCAGCCGGCAGCTCAGCCCCATGCAGCCACTCACTCACTTGCCCGTGGTGGGATGGGGGAGAGAATGGGAAGAGTGAAAATGAGAAAACTAATGGGTTGAGATAAAGACAGTTTAATAGGTAAAGCAAAAGCCACACGCACAAGCAAATCAAGACAAGGAATTCATTCCCCACTTCCCATCAGCAGGCAGGTATTCAGCCATCTCCAGGAAAGCAGGGCTCCATCACGCATAATGGTGACTTGGGATGACAAATGCCATCACTCCAAACGTCCTCCCTTTCCTCCTTCTTTCCCCAGCTTTATATGTTGAGCATGATGTCATATGGTATGGAATATTGCTTTGGTCAGTTGAGGTCAGCTGTCCCAGCTGTGTCCCCTCCCAACTCCTTGTGCACCCCCAGCCTAGTCACTGGTGGGGTGGTGTGAGAAGCAGAAGAGGCCTTGGCTCTGTGTAAGCACTGCTCAACAGTAACGAAAACATCCCTGTACTATCATCACTGTGTTCAGCACAAATCCAAAACTTTGCCCTATAAAAGCTGGTATAAAGAAAATTAACTCTATCCCAGCCAAAACCAGTACAAAGAGCCAATAAATCAAATATTAGTAGCCAGGGCAGTAAGTCCACCTTTTTCAGGACCGCATCACATGAATGTCTGAAAGTTGTGCAGGCAGACTGGCACAAAAGCTTATTGTTTCAGATGGTGGGTGGCATGAACATGGCTTCTAGACTGACTTTGGGTGTCTGTGTCCCACAGTCCCCAACACATTAGGTTAGCATAGGCATGGGTGGCTCCACTGTCTCCATATCCACCAGTTTCATCACACAATGGTGAGTTTAAAGGAGTGTAGGAGTTCTTCAGCACCCAGGAAAAATGGGCTGCCACCTTGCAGGGTGTGAACCCTAACTCATGTTGCAGAGTAATGTTTGGAGGAAGCAGGTTATCCTTCTCCTTTCTGATGATTTTACTGTTGCTGCAGCTAATCCAGCACTCTTCTGATAAATCCTCTCAGTGACTGAAGGAAGGCATCACTTGAGAAAGATTGTGCTGGGTTTTTTTCTTAACACCAACCATTCTCATACCCCTCAGAGTAAAGTGGAAATTACCTGGATAATATATGTTTACCTTGTGTCAACCATGCACACCAACACATCTGACAAAGACAAAAAGTGCCCATACAAGTGGAAAATGGGATTGGGAAGGGTAGTGAGGAGAGCATGAGCACAAGAAGTTTTGGCATGAGATTTAAAATCAGGTGGAGAACTGAGGAGACCCAGAGAGATGTTCAACTACTGCTCCAGGTGGCAAGTATTACACAGGAGAAGGTTTTTGACTGAACAATGTCAGAGGAGAGATTGGGATGAAAGCCAAAGGTCTGAAGAGGGAACTTTAGATCTGGAGCAGGCAGCCAAATCCCAAACGGCTGCCTGAAGAAAGCTACAGGGGATTTTTAATCCGATTTTCTAAGGAAATTATGTTTATGGAATCCGCTGTTTCTGTGCACATGTCTCTATGTCCTCCAACTTCCATCCCTCATATAGCTGAAGAAAAAAATTGCTGTCAGATTTGGCAGTAGAGCCGAACTATCAAAAAGATAAAGTTCTTAGTAGCTTCACAGAAATAGGTGTCCAGATGAAGAAGGGCTGGGGGGGGGGAGTTTTCTGACTACTAGAAAGCATACAGTGCAAAACAGCTCATTGTTAGACATCAGAGACTCCCTATGGGACAGCAACCTTGAAGCACTAGGGTGGGGTTCCTTCCACTGCTCCCAGATCAGCCTGTTAAAACAAGGTGACAATTTTAATCTGGACTCAGAAATGCAGAAGGAGATAGAGGAGTTTATTCCAGGCTGACTTAATACTGATTGGGCTTTTTTTTTTTTTTTTGTGGACTAAGTTCATAGATTTTTAAAGCCAAGAGAATTGTTAAAACCTTGTTGGACTTAGACCTAAGCCAATATGACATAGGGCAAGAAATCTTACCTTAATAATTTCTTCAATAAAAGTATATAGATCATGTCACAGAATAGTCTCAGGAGAGTAGGGAATATTCCAGGTATTTTCAGGGAACATGACAACTGGAAAGAACTTTCACAGTGATTTTACAATAAAAATTATGGATTTTGCCATGAAAAGTTATTCATGTAATTAGTTGACTTCACTGAGTATTTTCAGCTCTTATTCTAGGGTAGGCTCATTCCTCTGTCTGAGAGGGAATCAGCTGACTTTTTCTCAGAAGTAACATCAGAACTACAGGGTGATGAGAGGGTATAAATAATCTAAAATTTCCTGGATCACAACCTAAATCCAAGGATCCTACTTCCAAGGTAATGATCCCACCCTCACCACGCACTGCCATATTCCCCCTTTACCACTTGGCTGGTGGTCCTGGTATGCAGAATAGTCCTGAGGTGCTATGAGCAAAGGCAGGAGCTCTGGAGAAAGCAATATATCCTTTAGTGAATAACATGGGCACCTTTTTGTGCCTGATTTTCAAAAAAAACAGGAATGACATCAGACCTACAGATCAAACCATGTAAAGTCAGTTTTCTACCTGTGTTAAGGTGATTTTACTTCATTCTTTAATGCAAACCTGCATGATCTCTTACTTGTTGTTGCATGGGAGCATAGTAGTACAGTAAGGTTTAATTTTCAAAAGTATTTCTCTCAAGCTCATTCATATACTTTCAATAAATGTATTTCCTTTCCTTCCGATTTTTGTCTACACAAACAGACACTTTCCCTCATCTCAGCTTAAATGACATCTTTGTTAATTGGCCCAGGGTCAGACCATACCATTTTAATCTCTGCATTAAAGGGGCTAAAGAAGTATGTCTCTTCAGACACAAGCTGTTCTGTGTGGCACAGAGCTGTTCTCTTAAAGATAAACCAGCTCTACTTGAACATCATACCTCAAGCTCACCACATTTTTGGGAAAAGAATGGAAAAAAATCACAGCTGTGCTACCCCCATCTTTTTCTTTTTTATTGTAGCGATTTCTTATTCAATCATCTTCATGAAAGTGCCAAGCATTTCAGCAGTCCGGCTGCTCTTAAGACTTCCGAGGAGGATTGGAATGAGCCTCATGGGGAAGGTTAGAAGCAGGCTAGAATGTTGAATTTTGGCAGTCTCATAAAGGAGAGGAAGAAATATGTACCTACTTGGGGGTAATTTGGAGTTAAGAATAATTTGTAAACAATAGCATCTTAAATTGGTTTCCACAAAGCTCTTTCATTTTTCACTAAAAGCTTTTCAACATCAGATCATTTCAGTACTGAATGCACTACAATTTCTCTCCTTTCCCCCTCCCCTTGTCCTCTTAGTAACTTTTGTTCATCAAAAAGTATTTTTCTACTTTATTGTGTATTTCAAAACCTGTTGTTTTTATATCTCAGCCTTCATCTTCTCTGATTTTGCTTCTTTTGGTCTAGGTATGAGTAAGAGATTCTATGATATGAAAAAAGATGCACTTATTAAATCTCTCATCTGGATAGTTATTTAAGATAGAATCATGCTTCTCACACTTCATGTGTTTAATTAATAGTTCTACAAATAACTTTATTATAGTGATAGTTTTCTGGATGTAAATTGGCCTTGAACACAGCAGAAGCAAGAAGTAAAGACTAGAAACATTGATTTGTCATAGTGCTTTAAGACTACTTTCACATCTCAACAGCTTTCGAAGTAGCACACATCCACTAGGATTTAGATAGGAACAGATACCTAAAATAAGTTTCTCCTTTTTATATACAGATGTCTACTTTAATATTACCACAATTATGTTTAATATAGTAAAGAAAAACTGATCTGCCATCAGGGCTTGCTAGTCAACAACCTCCAGTCAAGAGAGAAAGATCATACTGAGATTGCCTTCTGCAGATTATTAACCCAAGTTTCACAGTCAATTGACTCAATAGCTGGAAAAGAAACCAGTATCTGTCAGCCTTTGAAAACCAAGATCTTGATTTGAATTTTTTTCTCTTGAATGGTAATGTTCACAGGCCTAAGCACCTATTGCAGACAATCTATACACAGCCCTGGACCCAGATCCTCAAAGATGTGTTGGAAACTCATGTCCATACAATTCAGCAGAAGAAGAGCCCCAAATGTATTTGTGGATTCATGGTTACACTCCTGAATAAAAACCTGATTCTGATAGGCTGCTGCTAACTCAGCCACTGATATGGGAATTTTTTAAGTTTTATCACCTGCTTTTATGTATATAAAACAACTTTGGGTGAGTGAAAAGCATAATCCCTGTACAAAATAGATCAGGGTACAGAATGGAGGTGAAGTAGTCAAATATGTGATGGTTTGCATAGTCACAGGGTGAAATAAATGCTCACATAGGTATTAACTGTCCTTGACCCCCTACAAAATGCAGTGCAGGCAACTCACATTAAATAACACACTTAATCTGCAATGAGGAAAGAGAGTAATTGACAATCATCAAACAGGGAATGTGTGAAAGGGCCAGAGCAAACTGAAACATTATTCCATAGACTTTTCTTGGGCCAGACCATGAACTGGTGCAAGTGGCAGTAGGTTTAGTCATTTGAGCTGGTTGTTTGAGTTTACAAACTGTCATTTTTTTCCCCATGAGACATCCTTCCTCTCTTTACTTTTTTTTTTGTTGTTTTTATTTTACGATGACTAGATTTCCTCCTCTGCGTGTCTGAAATCAGTGTCTTGTCACAGCTTTCAATCACAGTTATGTGTGTGAACATAAAGAAGAGTTTTGCAAAGCCAAACTTGGAAATGAGAACATTTTCAAAACCAAAAAACATTAAGCCATTATATTCCTGTGTTCTTTGCTACTGACAATAACATTTGTCTTACCTCTGCCAACAGAGCTTCCCCTGCAGTGAATTCATAATTGTGCATTACAGAAATACAGATGTTGGTGATAGAGGAGAGCAAACAAGATAGTTCTCTTTCTTGTGAGTGTTTTGTCATGTCTAGCACCAAATGACTCAAGTGACAAGGCTTCAACCGCACCACTTGGGATACTATTCAACAGCCCAATACATCTCGCTGTCAGGATATTTGCACGAAGATTTAGTGAAAAAATTCCTCTTGCAATTCCATCCCATTACTCCTAGCTACAACCCTGTCTGCAGCACTATGTAATTTCTCTCACCTGCCTCATGTCAATGTTTCGGTATGTTATCCTGTCCCATCTGCCAAGCCAAACTCATTCAGATATTTAGATCTTTCTTCATAAGTCAATCCCTCCTGACTCCCTCGATCATTTTTGTTGCTCTTCTCTGATCTGCCTGCAATTTATCAGCCTTTTGTTGAAGAAGCGTTGCTTAGAAATGAATGAAGCAAAGACCACAACCTCTTGCTTCACCAGTCCCACTGATGTAAATAGGAATAAAGAAAACCTGCTGGATGGTTGAGATAGGGGGAAGGAAAAAAAAAAAAAAAAGTAAATTTGAGAAAAAAAAATTAATATTGAGTTGGTTGAAAAAAAATTGTACTGAAATTTTGTTTCATTGGAACTTGTTACTTCAGTTTGTCTACATAGAAGAAGCAACTACGTTTCCCCAAATTTTTGGTAAAACTGCATTTACTTTCTACCAGCTCTCTAACAAAGTCTTCACCTACGCAACCTGTAAACTAAAAAGACCCTGAAAATCACTTTCATGGGCAAATTTAAAATCTGAGGCTTTTATTTCTAGTTGCAATTCAATCACATTTGGAAATCCGTATGAAAACTGGATTTCTTTCATTCCTTGTGTCTCAGAACAGTAAGCAAATAAACATATGAAGGTAAAACCCAGTTTGATCTTTATCCAGCAAAGACTTTAAATAACACTACTCAAATACTTTAAGTTAAATATATACAAAGACTCTGCTGGATCCATGTTTTTGAATGAATTTTCATTAGACCTGATCCATTTGAGAATTAGTCACCAACATGAAAGCCCTTTGTTATTTTTTCTATGATAACCGCCAATTCCTATTCCTTGTAACAGGTAGTATGTGGCAGCTTCTTAGACTGGCAGCTCCTAATTTCCCATCTCAACTGAGTGAGCAGAGATACAGAAGAGCTATGTGAAAAAGCTTGGACACCATCAATGCTGTAAGGAAAAACCGTACTTCTATAATCCTCAGAAATTGTTTGAGTGCATTCATATAATCACAGATTAAGGAAAATCAGCTGAGGTACTTTATTTTAGCTGAGTTTCTAACAATTTACATGGGCTTTTGTTGGAGAGAAAAGACTGTGGGAGGAAACAGGTGGAGAGATGCCAGGCTGCTGATCTCCATGTGTGTGCCTAGAAAGCTGGAGACAGAAACATAACTTTGTAAAGGTTTTTTATGAGTAAAGAACCAAGCTAAGAGTCTTGTGAAATTATTGTCCAGCAATAACATTTAAAGTAGGATTATTTTTTCCCTGTCAAGTACAAATCACAGTTTTTACTTCATCAGCCCCTATCACTAGTTATATTGCATCGAGTGTAAAAACTTCTTTATCTGCACAATAAATATTACAATACAGCTTATATTCTGCATGAAAATTCCTGAGTGAAACTAGTAATAATACTTGGCTTTTTCAAAGTCCTTATATAAAACCATCAAAACAAACACTTAAAAAGTAAAGAATCTAAAAAAAAACCAAAAACAACAAAAAAAGATATATTGTCTTGAATCAGAAAATGGTTAAAAAGTACAGTGTGGGGTAAATATTGGTGAGGGTGAGGCTAAACCTGCACTGAGCTGTACGTCTCACAAGCTGCACCTTTTAACCAAAGTCTTTAAAAAAAAAAAAGAACCACAGCAAAAAACCCTCACAGAACTCCAACAACATACAAAATTAAAAAAAACACACCCTCTTTTCATCCAGGCTAGAAGTTTTCATGTCTGATTTCACTGCGTGCGAGAAACAATCTTCCCCTGGCAGCTGGCTATAGAGGAGGTGACATAGCAGGTCTCTTCCAGCTCTCTCTTCTGATTCATTTATCTTTCAGGCATGTCATGAGCTTTTCATAATCATTTCTGAATTATCCAGCGATCAGCATTAGTTCCAAACAACCTCACGTGGTCCCCAGTACTTTTCTGCAGAGGCTGAATTTCTGCTTCATGTCACTAACTGTCTTTATTGATTGAGGAAGACAGACAAGGCACCAGCGCTTGCCCCTCTCCATTCAGAATCGCCAATGAAGCCCCGTGAAGTGCCTCTGTAACTGGCAGACACGAAAGCATTTGTCCCCATCTCATGACAGGTACACCTCTGAGAAAAGGTGATGTTGCATATTCATTCACCAGAGGTCAGCATGGAAGATATAAACAGAATGTATTTATACATATAATGCCTCGATTTTCTAAAGCCTTATTTAAGCTATTTCCTTCATGAGCATGTATTGTGTTGAATATGCATGGGTCTGTATAAAGCATTTTTGGAGTCTTCTCTAAGAGGTCAGGGTAGTAACCTTGCATATACAGAAAACAGCAATAACAACCACCACACTTTATTAATATACTTTCTAGCTTGAAAATAGATGAAAGAAAAAGCCAGGCTGCTGTGAAGGAGATGGGACAGCTGAAATGAGAGTGCTGGACCAGGATTACAGAGCCAGCACTACCCTGGGCTTCTGGGACAGGTGACATAATTGTAAATTTTCAAAAGCAGCCACTCATTTTTTAATATTGGCTAGAGATAAAAGGCTTCCAGAGATTTGCGTAACTCTTCTTAAGCCAAATGGCCCTCTACTCAGAACCTCTAAAAAGTGCCTAAAACATATGAAATCTGGCACGCATGGAAAGAGGTTTAAAAAATATCCAGATGGGCACAGCTGAAAATCTAGATGTTTCTTTGCAGTATTTTTTTTTTCCTACAAGCAAAAGAAATTACTGTACTTTACGGAAGATATTCCATAAAGTTCACTGGTGGTGGAAAACAGCTTTTTACAGTGAAGGACAGTTCACAGAAGTGCAATTTTAGTTTCCTACTTTAAAAAGGGCTTATTGTCAGTGTGCTCCTTTGGCTGTGAAAGGTTTCCTCACCAGCCAGACTATGTTGTGTTGTGGAAGGTGACATTACCAGGACTCAGTACAGCAGCAGAATCCGTCTTGCTAGGGCAGCAAGGTAAATGAGACATGTCTGTTATGAGCGAGAATCTAGTAACATCTGAAAAATGCTTGTCTAAAGACTCAGCAGTCTGATCCTTTCTAGTTTGGTAGAGTTTCTTTAAAGAGGTCTAACATAGTGATTAACTTCTCAGGACAGATAGGACAACAGGTATATTAGATTCTTGCTAGATATGTGGAAGAGTTAACTCTAGGCAAAAAGAAAAGTGTGCAAGCAAGGTTGTGAGGAGAAAATAAAAAAAATAACATGGAAGATCTGGACAGGGTATGTAGAAAGAGAGGAGACAAGAGAAGCAGATATCATTGCTCTCAAAAATATTGAATTCATATCCAAAAGTCACTGTTGCAGTTGTGGCCCAGCTGTCCCGGACATCAGACAAACACAAAAATAACCCGTGTCCCAGAGAGGGTACAGTCTGAGAGAGGGTAATGTATTACAAATGTGTTACAAGCAGAAGGGAATGAGGTAGCAACTGCCATTTTGGTTGCTCAGTTTGCCTTGTTGCTGTGGTGTTTATTGAGGGGCTGGGAACATTCACTCCTGTGGGAGTATTTTGTGAGCTTTGTAACACTGTTGAAGATTTAAAATAAAAAGAATTCTGATTCTGAGTTTATCTGAATTAGATTTTTTCATCCCATCTTCATTTTTAATTTCTCTGAGATCAAGGAGGTAGAAATCTTAAAAGGCATGCTTGTCCTTTTCTCATTTGGATTTAACATTTGGATTTGGAATGTGAACAATATTTTGAAAAACATTTTGTCAAAATATTTGAAGATGATGGGGTTTATTGGTTTTCAAATTGCAGTTGCCTGTGAAAGGTGTTTGCACCATTTTCCAAGAAGTTCAAGTCTTCTGTGACAGCAAAGAGACTGTCCATTAGCATGCTGAATGGACTTGAGGAGGATGACATTACAGTATTGGAGGACACCCTGATGGTCATTTCAAGCAATAATAAGAGACATTGGAGGTGATGGAGTTGCAAAAGCTGACAAAACAGAATGCAATCAAGAAAATCAATGAAATCAAGACTGCAATAATGATCAGGGGTGTTAAAGCACCTGATAGGTCACAGGCCATGAAATTGGACTATGCTCTTTGATGCAGGCAGGAAGAAGTCAGTAGAAATGTCACCAATGTCACAGAAATGTCAGAAATGTCACACTTAGTTATGTGAAGAGAGTTTACAATGGAAGTGGAAAAGAGAAAATTCACATGGCAGTAATAGGCAGTATATTCAAGTTGTCTGGAGGTGAGAGAAGAAAAAAATGCTGAATAGTTGCAGTACAAACCAGGGGTCAGTGTTCTGAGGTAGAGGAAAATTAAATGGGGACATAGCCGTAGAGGTACTTAAGACTAGACTTCTCTTAAAATATGTCAAATGAAAGACTGTAGAGAATGGCACACAGAAGAATGGCCCCTTAGATTGTAGGGGCCAGATGTCTCGCAGTATACTTTTTATAGGCTCAAGCATGTCAGTGTACAGAAAATAAGAAAATAACATATATAGTGTGTGATTTATGTAAAACATTAGTACCTGTGGCACTCTATCACTGCAAATCACTGCATTATAACTGGTCATGTCTGTCCTTACATTTTGTTTAACTCAAGTTAAAACAAAAAGGTTAGAAATAGTTGTCTGTCAGCTCCAACTCTAAATACTGGAAACATTTTCTCTAGTCATTGTTCCCAGTTGCCCTTTGATCTGGTCATGAGAATTACAGTGTGCTGTAGGGAAAGAAGGCAATGTTGGGAGCAGAAAAGGAGATGAATGAAGTGCACTCCACCACTGGGAAACGAGTCAGTGATTAGAATCTCCTGGAGTCTGCTGTTGTACAAATAGCAAACTCTTACTCACTGTCATTTAAACAAAATAGTATTAGCACAGAGAAGATAGATACAGAGTTTGGCATGTTTCTCATTCCCCGTCACAGGAGATTTTATGCCTCTTTCAGATGAAACTATAATCCATTAGAAAAAAAAAAGCATAGTTTAGCAAGACATAGTTTGAAAATTATTTTCATGAACGTCTGTTTTCAAGCACCACAAAATGCGGCAATTCTTTTTTTCACAGCAGAAAGAGCAAATAAGTGGTGTATGTATGAACTCAGTATCCCTATTTTGATTTGGTTGATCTTAAGCAGGAAAAGTTATTTTAGACCTCGTCTTGCTCAGAAAGCAAGCTTACTTTGAAAACATACAGAGTAGCTGACACTGATTTAGAATCTCATACCATAAATGCAAGGAGAATTTTTAATCTGATTATAGCAGCCTGTGTTCTATCTAGATTAATGATCTTTAATGTTTTATCCATAAATACATTATTTGCATTACTGCAATCTGAAATCTATAGGATCCTAGAACAAAGATGGGTGCTACCCCAAGAACGATATAATTCATGTAAAAGGCGATAGAAAACAGATAGGTATAAATAGAGAGAAACACAGAGAAGTTGTGAGAATATACAGTAAGCATGATGGAAAGAAACAAACAAAGCAGCATTAGCAGCACAGGAAAGGTGATTTTTGTGGAGGGGTATCATGCAGAGGAACAAAATGCTTTGTAGGTGTTTATAGGTAGCTTCTCTTGCATACAAAGGGCAGCATAGGAGATAGTCCCAAAATACTGTTTGACTGTGTAATAAGTGAACCAACAATTAACAGGTCAGTGACAGTAGACATCATCAGCCAGAGGCAGGAGTCAAAAATTTAACAGAAAAAAGAAAGAAAAGACAGGCCATAAAGGTTCTTGAAGATAGAGATGGCAAGTGTGCTTCAGATTGACCAGCCATCAGGGAAACTGAAAGAGAGGGGATAGGGTAAGGTTCAAGACGCAGACTAAACCAGTAATTTTCATGGGAGCAGAATTTAGCATCAACATAGCTGAGGCAAGGTCATATCTCCCAGCCAGCAAAAACATCCCACTGTAATTAATGCATGAGACCCTTTAAGACAGTTTCAGTCATGTGCTTGAAGGCCACGGAGGAAATAATCTGAAAGGTGTTGCCATATCCCAGTTGGAAGAGCTTAGAGAGACATTCGAGTTTAAACTAATGCCCAAGTTACAAACTTGAGTGATAGGCAGTGTGATGACGTAGTCCTGAGATGTCAAAACAGAAGATGGAGAAGAGCAGTTCTGTGACAAAAATTAAAAGCTCTCTTTCAACCACATAGAACCTGCAGTTAGACATCTGTAAGGAGTGTGAAAAAAAAAAAAAAAAAATAGGTGGATCTGCTAGCTTTGATTTTTTGGTTAGGCCCACAATAGGTTGACCATCCTGCTCAGACATCATTGCTGCTGCCAGATGCCCAGAAACAAAAGGCACGAGAGAAAAAAATGAAATTGAGAGCAAAGAATTTGTTACAAAAGAAGCAGCAGAAAATGGCAAGATCATACAACTGAAGTTATATATGCTTTAGATCTTTATATTGAAATTCAATTGATATAATGTTGAAGCATGTTAAAAAGTTCTTCTTTAGGTAGAGGCCAGAACATTTCATATCTTTCAGGATGAAGTCATTAATTAAAATAATAAGTTTCAGAAGAAATATCAAATAAAAGAGTAATAAAGTGACAAAGAAATATCTCCTTGGAAACAAATCCAACTTAAATTCTTATAGCCTATACAAATATACAGTAAAGTTCTTAGCCACTGTAGGCTGCAAAACATTTTCTTGCTGTCTGAATCTTGAACTATGATCAGGAGCTGACAGCAGAAGTTGACATTTTAAGCCACTAACACAATGCAATTTTCCTCTCTTCATGCCTTCTTTTTCCTGGATGTTGGTTTTGTTTATATTCTAAAATGAAATCGTTGCCTTCCTTAAATTGGCATTTGTTTGAAGTTTTCCTTTTTAAATAAATCTTGGCTGACTGAGAATTATACTGCAGATTGCTGTGCATTTTTGTTAACCCCCCAGACCTGTTATTTTCATACTATTTTGGAGGTTTCTGAATTTTTTAAGTGTCAAACTGCATAAATTTCAAACATCCCTTTAAGGTATTTAGACACTTTTCTCATTATTGATGACGAGTTAAAATAATTTTTGGAGGGCATACTATATGGGTTTATCTATCTCATTTACCGTGGATATGAGTTTTTTACATTCGCAATTTTATAGGCAATAATGCAGCTGTGCTAGGCATTTGCCAATTGTTTCTATGTCTTTTTTTTGTCTTTTTTTTTCTTTTTTTAAACTTCTATACTAAAGGCTATGAGGATTTAACACTCCAACACCTTTTGTCAAATTACATAAAGCATCATATCTAGGGAAAATCAGAATTTCCAGAATATTATAGGAAGCTTACATTATCAAGTCGGTTCTGTTGCTATTCTTGACTACTGTCTTGCGTTTTTTTTCCAATACAAAATAACAATTAACCAAGCTAATCTTTTTCCGCAAAAAAATTCCTTTGGAAAAAGAATCCTGTTATGAAATTGAAATTTATGGGCAAAATGAGAAGGGAACGCAGATTATTCTTGCTGACAGCAGGAACCTGAAAGAGGATTACCCACAGCTCAGATGAGTGCCTTAATCTCCGAGCTATAAAGGCGGCTCTTCTCACATTCCCTGGCTGGAGCACTCTCAATTTGCATAAACAGTTCAGTAACTAACAGGACAGCAGGAAAAAATTAGGCAGTGCAGAAACACTCACCAGGCTCTAGCACTTGAGTCCGTTTCCTTCGTTTTCATGACTGTATTTTTAAGGCTTTCACTTCATTCTAGAAAGAATGAAAACAGGTTAAAAGATTCATATGTTTCACAAAACATTTTAATTCTTGACTACTTGTGACTACCATCATTCTTCAAGCTTTTTAACTCTACCTAAAGGCATAAATGAAGAGTATGGACCATATTCAGGAACATATTTAGATACTGAAAACCAAGTTTGAACTTGAATCGTGCTGAAGCCAAAGGAACACAGACCTGTACATAAATGCTTTTCTAAATAATCACACGAGGGATGTTAAATCTGAGACGTTTCTGAGAACAAAAGGGTAGAAGCAATTTCCTGGTACTCCCATCTGTCCTTACTGAAGTCAAGGAAATCAGAGTTACCAAACAGCATAGGCTGAGATTTCTGTGGCTTACATAGGTCAAAGTAGTAGGGCATAAAATCTTAAATGGCTTTTTCCAAATTGGTACAGAGAAGCATTAGTTCCATATTTTACAGTCATAATATGGCAATAGTAACATTTAAATAATGCATGTAAGATCCAAATCCCAAGCACTGAGTGTATTTCTATTTTACGGTAGTGAAGGAAGAGCATGTCCAGACAGTCCTTTGAACCTAAAGTGTGAAGTACACCGTGAGGGTGCCTCTCCCTCTGTAGTGACTGCAGAGGGGGCTGAGGCTCCTCCGTTAGGCTGAAGACTAATTCAGGCTCCTCTACAAAGCGCCTACCTTCAGGCAGGATAAGCCCTAAATCTAAAAAAAAAAACCAAAAATCTTTTAACCATTAAAACAGAAGTATATTTTCCCCAGAGATCACTCATAAAATTAACTGGGAGACCACAGTGCTTTAGTTAAGACTTGATGCTGTTCCTGAAGGCCTAAATGGAAAAATCTTCCACTGACTCCAGCAGATACAGGATCGTGCTTCTAATGAGCCATACCTAGATTAGCAAAGCATGAAAAGGCAATTAATGCTAATTTATATCACTTAAAATTACAGACTTTGAGATATAAAGAAAAAGAGTATTGTTTCCAAGAAGACTGCATGTTTTGACTTGCTCCAGCAAGCTCAGTTTTGTACAACTTTCCTTACAACCTGTATGAAGTTTATAGTTTATAGTTAACAGACTTCACAGCCAGTGAAATTGCTTGTGTTAAAACCCTATAATCCAGACTGAACTAATTGATTATCTTTACCAAGGCAAAAGCAAGCAGCTGCAAAGCTGTAAAGCCAAAGAAAAGATGGGTCAGCATGAGTCACTGGTATTTGCATAATCAATTTTTCCAGTACTAGCAAGTTTCTGTGAATTTTTAGACAGTAACAGTAGGCTACCAAGCAGTCTTTCATAGCTACATGACTCAGAGTTTCACCAAGGTGTTGTTTTTCTTTAGGTTTTTTTTACCTCTTATCTGAAATGAGGCTAAGGAAACAAAAAATAAAGGTAAAAAACTCACCATCTAAAATTTTGGGATTGTAAACAGAAATCACTGATCAAAGCCAATTAAGCCAAATACTGTAATTTCTATTTCTCAGCAAGGTTAGAGATGCTTTCCCACTGATGTATAAGTAAGCAGATATTTTTGTAATCCCAATAAAATCTGCAATACAGCTGTACTTCTATAATCGTAATAGGTTACATTATACTTACCATCCAGTGGTTCACTAACCAAAAGAGCAGTAATAAAAGCCCCACTTGTTTCAAAACCAGTAAATCATCATTTGGTTTACAGGTATTGACTAGCTTAATTTTCACTCATTTAGAAACTTTCCCTTTCATAGACACTGAAAGGAATTTCAATAAATAAATTATAAGGAATTATTTTGAGTAGGAGATGAAGAACTTGGCTTAAAATTTTTGTGACCAGACACCATCACTAAACCAAAATAGGACTCTTTTTTCCAAAGCTGCAATTTTAAAACTGAATATTTGGATTTCATAGCAAAAATTAATTTCTGGGTATGTGGTTAAAGGGAAGAACTGCCTTATTGCTTTGTCTTTCCTTTCCTTTCCTTTCCTTTCCTTTCCTTTCCTTTCCTTTTCTTTCCTTTTCTTTTCTTTCTTATTTATTTTTCTGAAAGAAGGACCTCTGCAAGGAGTGTGAGAGATCGAGGCCATTGCCCTGTTCCCTGGACCATGTCCTGCACAACATATATACTTCAGGCGTAAAACTTCTACATCCAGTCCAACTAGTCATTGAGCCTCCCACCTCAATCAATGGAAAGAAAGAGTCATGTCTGAGAGGCACTTATCAAGACTATACAACCATTGTAGGGTGTTGGGAATTATCCTCTTTTTGCTGTGGAAGGAGCATAGACATCTCAGGCAAAATATTTTGCTTTTCAATAGCTGAAGCAAGGTATACTAAATCCTGCCATAAACTTTTAAACTGCTAAGTTTATATAAGAAAGTAGAGCATTATGAGGAAAAACATGCTGAAGATGGTGAGTCAGATACTACAATATACAAGTACACAGGCTATAACCATCCCAAAGCATTGGAAGCTGGATAGGATTCCAGCCCAAGTGTAGAGCTGGCTTCTAGTTTAGAAACCTGCAGTAGCTTCCACTTGAGGCCTTTTCTTGAATTCACATTTCATCACAGCTGGCACGAGTCCTTTGGATTTCCACAGGTAGCAGTGAGTAGGGCAGCAGCTAGACTGTAATGCCTGACTTGAAGTTGTGTTCACTGTTAAAATTTGAGGCCATAATAATAGTATTGTATGCCAGACTACTGAAGCAAACACATGTTCAAAGCTTCATAAATGTAGCAATGCAGTCAAGTGACTCTAAATTAAAAAAAAAAAAATACCCAGAAGATACTTCTGCCTCCATTTTCTGTAGAAAGGTTTGTTTGTTTTTCAGGGTTCACAATTTCTTAAACTGCATCTATGTGTTTCTTGGAGTTCAAAGGAAATGCATGAGCAAGCTTTAGGAAAACAAAGTTGATATCAGCCACTGTCATCAGAAAATAAAACTCGTATTAGCCTTTAGGACATAATTATCACATCAATCATTGTTTTAAATGCAGAAGACTCTATCAAGGACTGGAAACAAGTTCTGTGGCATTTCCCAATCATGAAACACTTTTTCAGACACAGTAAATCACTTTTCAGCCTTTAAATGTTAACTCTCATCAGTACTGCAAGTTAAGCAGCAGGACTGACATACATAAACCTTCATGCATTTCCTTTTGGGAGGAAGGATAATTGTAGTAGGTCAAAAAAGAGGGAAAATATTCAGAACTGATCAATTTTTTGTAACCTTTCTTTCCTCCTGAAACAGAGGGGAAAGTACAAACAGGTACTTGCTGCCATGTGGGTGTTTTGATAAGAAAAGGCTGTTATCTCAAAGATAGCATGTATGAAGTATAAAGCAGTTTCCAAGGAAACTATTTCTCAAATAGCTCTCTTGCCAGAGATTCATTGTTTTTATTGGCATCAATCTCTCTCACACACATCCGTCTCCTTTAACAGGATGATAAAATCCAAATGTTTCCAGATTCTGAGTTTTGGGTTTGGCTATCACACCATTTTTAATGATTGACTGCTCACAACTTACAGAAAATTGAACACCTACTCCAAATCCTTTCCTAGTGAAGATAACTTAACTGTCCTGATGCAAACAATTCAAACATAAACATACGTAGTTTAAACTGGGAATCAAGTAATTTGGAAATGTAAAAAAAAAAAAAATAAAATAAAATAAAATCTAAAGTACACGTGCTCTAGCTAGATTTTCTCTCACTTCCAGTTGGCTACAAAAAAAAAAAAAAATTATAATCAGCAATAATAGGTATTTGTTTCTGGTTAGATAATGGCCAATTAGAGCACTAATTACCTGAGGCAAAACAATGGCTTTTTACTTTTTCAAATCAGGTATAATCTGACTTGCAAAGATCAGCAGTTTGAAAGCTATGGAACGATTACATGACTAAATGTACTTCATGATCGTCCATGGAGAAAATGCTAAAGAACTGAGCTCTGAAAGTGTGAGGCACCTGTCTTCAGCTAAGTTATTACTTCTAAACCAAGGTTTACATCAAATACATTCCTGAATGCTGGCAAGACAATACCATCACAACCACATTAGTAAGGCCAACTTCCAACCCAGCAGAAGGCAATGACTTGGACTTACATTTTGCAGGACTTGAGTGATGTCATTTCATTCCATATTTGAATAAGACCCTGTAACCTTGCAAGTAAAACACTTAAGCACATGCTTAACTTCATGGTCTGACTTGTACACAGCTTTCAGTGGTGTAACAGTTGACTGAAGCCACACAGATGGTTATGAGTTTTGTTGGATGGAGGCCTAGATGCTTAGAAGGATGCTGGCAAAGTGGTTTATGACTCTCCTTAAGTCATTTTTCCCTTCTATTTTTTGCTTGGATTCTAATATAGGAAATTATATTTTTTTAACCATGTGTGTACCTTCAGACTCCATCAGCATCCTTTCCTTTTCATCATCTGAAGAGCACTGCTTTGCAACGTTACAGAGACAAGTATATTAATTTTGTATGAGTAAAATATTTAACATTATAAAATAATATAATATTTAGCATAACCAAATTGGGAAAAAATTGATCATCTAAAATTGATCAGATTGTCAGTACTCATTAAAACTAGTTATCTAACAGGATTTTCTTTGTGCAAGGCAAAGCTTTCTTTGTTTTAATGCAGATCAAAACCCACAGTCTCTGTGCAATGAGTTTCCAGTCTGTGTATCAGACAAGAAACAGCAGATGAAACAATTAGGTGGTTGAAGAAAATATTAGTCAGCCTGACAAACAGTGGTCTCAATGTCTTTGCAATTAAATCTTGCAATGTATTCCTAGTTTTCCTTGCAAAGCAGAGTTTAAATTGGCATCTGAATGAACTTATGGCTCCGATCTGCCGGCCCACACCTTTTATTTTTATGTGACACTCACATCACTAGATTTGTGCAGGAGAGTGATAGATTGTATCTTAGGGCATGGTCATTATTCATAATTTGAACAAAATTATATTTGTGGATATAAATGACAAATTATTTCATCTATTCGTTGATGGCAGGGTGCCATGCTATCAAGACATATCCACTGAAAATTTGTGAATTTGCTGCTTGTGGAATAATGAGAGAACTCTAATTAGAGATGTTGTTGAACATTTTCTTATCACTGTAATCTTTTATCTCAAAAGAAAACTCACATAAACTTGGGGAATAGATAAATAAAGATACTATACACCAGCGATATATTTCCTTTCCCATGGCAGGAGGTTGGAACTAGATGATCTTTAAGGTCCCTTCCAACCCAAACCATTCTATGGTTCTACGATTCATTCTGTGTCTGTGGTGGGTTGGCTCATGGCCAAGCACTCCCATAGCCACTCACACACTCCCCTTCCCACCCCACCGCATACCAGCAGGGGGAGAAAATAGAAAGAACAGGAGCAAGAAGATTTGTGGGTTGAGATAAGGACAAGAGTTGCAGTTGCAGGTAAAACAGACTCAGCTTCAGGGGATTTAGCTTAATTTATTGATAATTAATATAAATATTTGGGTTCTGATTTGGGTATTGTTAAACAGCAACAACAAAAAGGAAACATTTAGAAACTTAAGAAAAACACCTTTTCCTCCTTTACCAGGCTCAGCTTTACTCCAGACTCCTCTCCACCCACCTTTCTGCTGCCACAGGTTATACTTAGCCCCTTCAGTAAGGCCCTGGGTGATGCAGGGGGTCAAGGTCCAGACACAGCAATTTCTCTCTGCTGCTCCATTCTTCTCGCTCAGTTTCCACACAACAACATGGGTCCTCTATGGGCTGTAGCCCTTTGCGGGGAGTATCTGCTCCAATGTAGTCTCACATATGGGTCTCTTTGGGGAACGATGTTCTGCCATAGAGCATATCCTCCTCTTCTTCTCAACTTGGTGATCCCCCTCCTCAACCTCTCTCTCTTTTTTTTTTTTTTTTCCCTTCCCTTCTTCCTCTGCCTGTAAGGTGTTTTCTGCTCTTTCATTAATATGTTTCTGCAGAGAGGCCACCAGCTTTGCTGATGGGCTCAGCTGTGTGTTACGGTGGGTCCATTCATTGCAAAGCCAGCTAGAATTGCCAGGCACAGCAAAGGGGCTAGCCCCTGGCCTCTTCCCACAGCAGCCACCTCTGCAGCCCTCAATTGCCAAAACCTTGCTACATAAACCCAGTTCATCATAATTTCTAGATTTCTTTGCCAAAGCTAACAAAAATCTCAGTCCCAGTGAAACCAAACAAGTTTATGTGTGTATATGTGTTTCTATATACAACTTTGGCACCAAGAATGCTTAAAAAATCCTCACTCGGGGTGTATGAGGGTCCCTCTGTATCCTGACTTGCCATCAGATAAGTCCCAAGCAGAAATAAGTACCAATTGCACTCCAGTCTCTGTGCAGATGAAATTCAGGTATGTGCCCCTTGTGCTCTCCTAAGAAGTACCCAGTGTGGGTGAAGAGGGTCATACTCTAGCCATGCATTTCATGTAGGCAAATTCCATGAAGCCTGGAGAACAAGCTCAGAGTTACTTTTTTTGATCTGTTCCAAAGTCTGTACCTGGGAACTCTTGCTATCTTGCTATCTGATTGCTGTTGACCCCTCTCTTATGAGAGTTATGGTCTCCTTAGTCTCCTTAGTCTGCCAGATCTTCACTACTCCAAGAACACAACTGGGAGAATACCCTAACAAGACAAAGCTCTTAGTCTAAGTGGAAAGGAAAATAAACCTTGCAGATTCTGAATAGCATGACAGGGGGGCAGACCCTTGGCTTGCTTTTCTACAAGAGAAATTCTACAAAGCCTCAGAAACTTTCTTATACCTTCATGCAGGTGCTGTAAGGATGTACCTTCTTTAACAGCCTAGCTCAGTGGCATCTAAAGAGGGAAGAAGCCTCTTCCGACCTAGGGTCTGATATGTAAGCTGGAGAAAACACTGTGCAAAGTTCCCACAGTTTGGAGCTCAGGGGTACAGAATGAAAGTCTGGTTCAATGTCATTATGGATAAATACAGGTTATTATGAAATATGAAATAAATCTGCTTTTTAATCAGCCTATTGTAATGAGTTGGAAATATTTTTAAATTACCCCATAATTTATATGTTATTTGCTTAATGAGGTATTTCCTTATGGCTTGTTAATGATTATTGTCTGGAAGACATCTAAAATGCAGACTCATCTTGATCTTGCAGGATTTGTGTATATGCTTACCTTAATGAAAAGAGGTAGTTGGCCTCTTGCATCTCTAACTCCAAAACTAGCTATCCATTTCGTAAAGTTCTTGCTGTTGGGTTTTTTTTCAAACATTTGTAAAAAAAAAAAAAAAAAAGTAAGTCAAGGAATTTTTTGACATTCTCTTCTATATTCTTGATACCATTTTGAAAAGGAACCCATAAAGACCTCCTTTATCTTTTTTCTGGCTATCTTTACCAAAATACTTATGTAAAATTTAGTATTAAGATAAGCCTTTTCTATGATCTGAGAACATCATTAGGATACTAGCATCTGTGAAACAAAATAACTGGTTACAGAAATAGTTTTACTTTGCCCTTTCTGGCTCCTTTTTGAGTTCCTCTGGTAATATCCAGTTTGACATTGCTGCTGGCATTACTCATTATTTTTGTTCTTTACCTATTTTTTAAATCCACAATTATTAAGTGGTTGTTTTTTTTACTGTTCATAAATAGCTGTTTCTGCAGGTTCAACTGTCAGTTCAGTAGGCTGAGTTGCAACAGGGAAGAGGCTTTGTGCTGTGCCAGGCACTATCAGCAGGACTTTGAAATGGAAACTTCTTTTTAATGGACAATATGACTTTAACTTTTCTTTGGCCATACTCTTTTTCTGTTGATTTATTATGTTTGACAGGCTTTTTAGTGTGAGTCACAGTTAACCACATACAAATCTTAACCGAAAAGGCCCCCCTCAAGTTTGGGAAGAAAGCGTTCCCCTTGGTAGTTTGCTTTTTGCTTCTCTGCTGAGAAAATTTCAAACCAGGCAGTGCCTAGGATGGCTAGTTCTGTGCTTGTGCAGTGTATTTGGGAGAACAGAAGCACTACAGATCAATAAGCAGGAAAAAATAGGTGGGGATAAACTGTTTGGCTTTCAAAGAATGTATGTATTTATTTTGTATTTGCTTCTTTTACTTCTCCTTTTGTTTCTCATAATCACTGAAACAAAAGATTTGTCTGCCCTTAAGACAATTACTATCAGCTGACAGAGAAACTCAGTGTGCTGTGATCAGCTGTGGTTCTGCACAAAACTCAAGTCAATGGAATCCTCAGCTCAGTCCTCAGTTCAGTGTACTCTCAGCAGACACACTGATGACACCAAGCTGTGTGGTGTGGTGGACACACTGGAGGTCAGGGATGCCATCCNAGCCTGGAGAAGAGGAGACTGCGGAGATCTAATTGTGCCTTCCAGTACTGGAAGGGGCCTACAGGAAAGCTGGAGAGGGACTGTTTATCAGGGAGTGTAGTGATAGGACAAGGGGTAATGGGTTCAAGCTAAAGGAGGGTCGATTTAGATTAGATATTAGGAAGAAATTCTTCTCTGTGAGGGTGATGAGGAACTGGAACAGGTTGTTTAAAGAGGTTTTGGATGTCCCCATCCCTGGAAGTGTTTAAGACCAGGTTGGATGGGGCTTTGGGCAACCTGGTCTAGTGGAGGGTGTCCCTGCCCATGGCAGTGGGGTTGGAACTAGATGATCTTTGAGGTCCCTTCCAACCCCAACCATTCTGTGATTCTACCTTTTTTTTTTTTTTTAATTATTTAATGATTTATCCTCTGGTCACTCTTCACAAATTCCATGCCTTTGAAGGACCTAAACATTAGCAAATCAGTGGTGGTCTCTCCTTTACTCCAGGTAAGTAAGCTTTACACACAGATGAGGAATAACAATCCCTCAGTCACTCTGCAGTGCCTTGCCTACATTATCCTTCAAGATAACAGAGGCACAAAGAAAACTAATGGAGCGTAAACAGCAGACAAGATACAAGTGTGCTGAAAGCCCATCATGCCCCCCAAAGAAGTGGTGCATTCATCAGCTTCTCCTCACCCCTAGAACCAGTGAAGCCCCCTCCATGCAGTAAGACCTTGTGGAGTTCGTTGCTCCAGCCTCACCACCAGCCTCTCCAGCCACACAGCAACAACTATGACCCTTCCTCAGGGCACCATCATCTCAGCTGATATACTCCTGGACATCTGCACTGTGCATCCTCAAATTGCCCCAGAAAAAGAGCATGAAAACAAGTGAGCATAGTCACACAACATTCTACTTCTGATGGGAGGAGCAAGGGTCACCTCCCAGATAACAGCAACATCCCTGTCTTAGCCTGCTGATGCCAAGCTAGTTAAACCACAACATTATGCATTTCTCTTAAATGCTCCTTTTTTTTTTTTTTTTTCTCCCAAGGCTTTCTTTTTGCCAAAGCTGAACTCCCTGTATACTGTGCAAAACTCACAGATCACCCTTCTTCCAAGAGTCAGAAGCACCCTCCCCCTCCTAAACTGTTGCAGCCATGCTTGGGGATTCAGGGTTTTATTGTAAAGTATGTAACAGACAAAATTGGAACTGAAGTATATTACTTCTGAGAATGCCAGTCCCATTTCCGGTAATTACTGACAGTTGCTACAGCAGTTACACCAAGTCTACAGAAATATGTCCAAATTTAGGTGTTGGTGACATTAAATGTGATATTATTCACATTCTTTTGCATTTGAGGAAGAAAAAACATAGGAAAAAAATGAAAAAAAAAAACCCAACGAAACAAACAAATAAACAAAAAAAAACCCCAGCAAACCAACAAACAAAAAAGCAGGGGAAAAAACCCACAAAAAAATACCTAGTGAATATTATCCAAGCAGCCTAAAGCCATAAACAGTGAGAATCACAGGAGGATGCAATTCAACCATTTACAGTTTAACAATGGGTGTGGTTTTGTTCTATTACATTGTATTGGGACTCAATGCAAATTAGCGGTTTTCAGATGCATATGTTTTCCAAGTCTTTAGAGTGACTGGCTTAAAATGTGGAACAGTTATCTCTGTATTTCATGCCTAGAGTATATCAATTTATGTTTTGTAGAATTTTTTTCAGTTAATTTTATTTCTAACCTCACAAAAGAGCCAAAGAATCTGAAAAAGAAAAAAATAAAATTGTACCTGAATCCAACGGTACTCCAGCTAAATAAAAACGGAGGATGTTTTATTGCATTATGGATGGAAAAAAAGATTTTTGGGGGGCTGAGTTATGACTTCTCTGAAATGTCCGTAAAAAATTCCTGTGTTGCCCACTGCTAAAATATACCCAGTCTCAAATAATGTGGATACAACAGACAGTGCAAGGACACAGGAGATAGCTGCCATATATATAGGCACGCAGTAACAGTCAAAAGGGGCTCACAGAGCAGTTGCACCTGACAACTGGCTGACGGGGTATTTACAACGTACAGAAAATTTGGGATGAGAAAGAGGACTCAAACTTTAGCTGGAAACTCTGGCTTTTTCTGAAGTTTGGAAATTAGCAAGTCACTTAGGAAAGAAGAGCGTTCGTGGATACTGAGGCATTTCTTATTTATAGTTAGAACCAAAGCACAAGCAACAGACCATGAAAAAACTGCTCTTACAGTACAATCACCCAAATCGGAGACAGCTAGAGCAGAAAGCTGGCAAGAAAGTGCGTATTTCTTCCTCTCTTCCTTCCCTCTCCCTCCATTACAGTGACAGAAAAGTGGAGGTGGTTTAGTGAGGATACACACTGCTGCGTTGCAGCCAAGGAACATAAACAGAAGGATGAAAGACCTTCTGTCTCCAATGGGGCTAAAAAAAAGATAGCTAGAGAAGAATATAAGAACAGAGTAGCTATAGACGGATCATTTCCCAGAATCCTTTCCCAGCATAGAAAAATTTATGGCTCAGGACTTCTTCAGCTTCTTTTTGAGAGCATAAGCAGAAGGCAGCTTTCTGCAGTGCTGTGCACAAGATGTGGTAGGTAATGTCCCCACCTCTAGTGTGCTCCCCTTTCTATGGTAGCCCTTTGGCTATCTTCATGACCCAGCATCTTCCTGCATCCTTTCCTCTGCCCTCGAATCCACTTCCGCACAGACTGTAGAAAGTCCTGTGCCATATTTCCTTAGTGCCTGAGAATTTGATAAGGATATAAGCATTTGTTTAGTCTCAGAGCTTTTGTGGGGGAAGGTATAAAACAGACATAAGGTTGCAGACTTTGCCATATAGCTATCCAAGTGTATCGACAGGAGCTTGGAGCAGTAGATGTGGACTGATCCACAAAAATGGTGGATGATGTACGGGGCTTTCACACATAGTTATTTTAGGGGTTATTTCAGCCAAAAGATCTATAGTAAGTCACCAAAGGTCAGTCAGAACTGGGGCTGTGATCCACAGTACCATGGAAACACCTGCTCAGCACTGAAGGGAGCTCAGGCAGTGAGAAGAAATGCTAGAAATTACAAGAAAAGGAACAGAAAACAAAGTAGAAAATGTCATGCCAGATCACACCCACACCTTGATGCTTTTACTTCCCATGCCTGAAAAACAAACACACAAACAAAATGTAGGAGCACTGTAAAAGGCTCAGAGGAAGTCAACAAGGAAATCCAAGGTACAGAATTACTTCCACCCAAAGGACAGGTTGTACTCTTCAGCTGGCAAGGAGATGTCCTGCAGTGAAATATAACTGAAGTTTTTGAAATCCAGAGAGTTTCTGAAAGGCCAGACAAAGATTGGACCTTCACTGTCTCCTCCAATAGAAGAGCTAGGGTGCATAAGATGAAGCTAATCAGAGACAGTTAAAAGTGAAGGTAAAGACATTTTTTCATGCAACATATTACAACTGATTGGTGGAACTTCTTGCCAAAGGATGTCATGAATGCAAAAAGCTCGGAGAACCGCTTGGTCTGTTGAGTGCTACTAGATCAAACCCAACAGGCTCAGGTAATCCTGGGAGATCAAAACAGCGAGAAGCTGGGAACATATAAGGTGAAGGATCCTTGCCTGATTCTTGTTCTTCCCCACACATCCTTTAAAGACAGGCTATTAAGCTAAGTAAAGCCTTGGAATACCAAAGAAGGATGGCCATTCACATTATTTTATGCTATGACAACTTTGTTCTCCTGCACCAGTTCATTGACAAGCAATGGGAAAGAGGAGAGGAGCAAGAAAGACAGGCAGAAAATCTCTTCCTCTCCCAGGCATTCTGTTACAGGAAATGGCAACAGGCGAATACTGTGGAGGGAGGTAAAATTATGGCTTTGCTTGACCATTTGGCATACCTTAGGAGGGCCAAGTTAGAGAGAAAGGAGTTTCAGAGTTGAATAACTAAGTGTGCATTTGCATCCAGGTGCTCGGAGGTGCAGACTCCCTCCTCTCCAAACTCACTTTTGGAGGTGGCAATTTTGTCCCAGAAAAAAATATAGTCCTTAGACTGGGAAGAAAGAGGCTTATTTCCATGAACAACACCATACTGTGTCAGATCTCAGCCCTAGCAGCCCAGACGTGCTGAAAGGACGCCAGCACACTGGGAAGCTGTCTCTTACTGCTGACAGGAGACAGCTGCATGGCTCCCCCAGCTCAGCCTGGATGCTTTCCACCATGACAGAAAGGGAGCGAAGGTGTCATATGCTGTGGCCAACGCTGTTGACACCATTCTCATAGACACAGTGCTAGTAAGAATCCCGTTAATGATTTCTTTGTCTGGATTCACTTAATGAAAAGAAATATCAATACATGATGGAAGCTCTTGTGAGCAACACTGTTATAGCAGCAGCTTTCAGAATTTAGGAACAATGGTCAAAGCGAATATCACTGAAGTGTGTACCAGTTAGATAGCTATTGCATTATGTGATGGTGTCCTAAAATAAAATAAAAATGGGAGACAAAAGGCAATAGGTGTTCTACCCAGTGATAAAAGTGTTCATAAATTCAGAGAGAAGAAAATCCCAGTTAGAAATGGAAGGAAGAGGGGGATGGAAGCTGCACAGGTTTACAGCTGCATCATACGGTAAGAAACTTTACTGCAGGCAGTGTTAGAGAGGGGAATACAGACTTCTCAGCATAGCTTTCCCCATGCCTATGTAGTTACCACCAGTAAGTGACCTACTGCAATCATCTAAACTAAGGCTGCTGATCCTTTCTCAGGAGTATCCTTCAGCAGAAAGGACAGTTTAATAATCAGGAAATAAAATCCCACTAGGATGCCAAAAATATATATGACTATACATATAATTTGCAGCATTGTTCCTCTCTGCCTGACATAAAGAGTGTCTTGAATAAGATTCTTCACTGGCCTCATGGAAAACACTGGCATTATTTAAAAAGCCTGTTGTGTGTCACAGTGTCTCAGCAGGAAAGTGTCTGAAGCAGAACGAGACCCTGGGACATTGCACAGCAAGAAGGAGACCCTACCAGAAAACTGAGCAGGGCAACTCAATCAAGAGCAGAACAAAATGAAATACCAGAGTGGATTCCTAACCATGTTTTTAACTATCAAGTACAACTCTAATTATATCAGAGGGTTATTATTTTTAATAAAGAACCATCTCCTGAAAAATATTTTCCTTATCTGCCCACTTGCAAGATGTGAAATTACTTCTTAGCTATAAGACTTGTTGTATAACAACATATTATCCTAACTACTTACCTCTTCACTGACTCAAACATTATTTGAAAAAGTTCAAATGATTACCTATTTTAAAAAGAGTTTCAAAATGTAAACAGTAAACAGAAGAAAAATACATTTGGGTTCCTTCATGTTCCCGTGTAATGTATAAAAGTAGCTGAAACAAGGCTTGAAGTAATCTTTATTTTGGTATTTTCTCCCTTGAAAAATCCAGTCAGATATTGGTCACTGTTGTTTTGTTTGGTTTTTTTCTTTAGTGATTATGCCTTACATGATCTTTTTTTTAGTCTATGTCTTAGTTTTTACATGCTGCAAAGATTAAGTACAGGATAATTTTCTTAGCCACAGTTAAAAAGACAGGATTGGTGAACATTTGACAAAGAAAGCTTTTCTACCAATTGTCCCAGTCAAACAGATGTTAATCACCTACATACTTTTTATGTCTGGTTTTCAATCATTCCAACAGCCTTAAAAAAAAGTAAATGTGAATTTCAAATACATTTCTAATGTAGAAAATCAAAACAGGAAGAATTTGATGTATATTTTTTTAGCCATCTTCATGCATCAGAAAGAAAATGGATAAAAAAGCCTTTATTCTTTTCCACCTGTTCTTTGTCAACATGAAAGAATAATGTTTTCTCCAGTTCTGAAATCTGCTAGGGACCGCAATACAACTGTAGATCCTACTGAGGAGACAGACAAAAAAATAAAAGTCTAAGAAAACTCTAAGATGTCTTGATGCTTCTCTATCCCAGTGTTCTCCAAAATAGTCCAGCAGCTGAAATATTTCTTCAGTAGAGAGCACCTCTCATCAGTCACCCTTTGGGAGAGTTTTGACATGCTCCATCCCCAGCCCTGCAGTCTTAGGGCTGGTTAAGTGAGCACTATATTGTTTTTCTTTCCTATGGTAATGTGCCCTTTGCAAAGAGTCTCCCCAAAGATACTGAGTGTAGTACAGAACACCTCTGAAATGGACACGATTTCACTGTGGAGTCAAAGTAGCTAACCAATAACCCCAAAAATTTAAAGAAAAATAAAAATCTACAGCTCTTATGTGTTTAAAGGTGTTGACTGATGAATGCACACCCTGATATATATTACTTGTATCTGCTGCATGAGTCAGTAGGAGATAGCTACATTTACTGTCTGTCATAAAACATTTAGAAAATTGCAAAGCTAGATCATAACATTTTCCCCCTCCAGAAAAATATTACATGTTGTTCTGCTTCATCTGGAAACTCTGATTATCTGAAGATTTATTTTGAAAAGTTGAAATAGTCTTAATCCAGGTCAATTTTTTTTTAAATTATTCAACTATTAATTTTAAATGTTGTCAAAGTTCCAGAGATAACTCCGAGTTATCAAACAGATGGTTTCAACATATAAATAGCTACACAGAGGGGAAAAACACCACGCATCTTTAAAAATATGCATCTTTATTTGTATTTTCCAATCTTCTCTGATGCCTAATCCATTACAGTCTCATTTGTCTGCTACCTTCACCCCCCAATATAAGTCTTAAATGAGTGCTATGAAATACTGAAATCTTAGTTGCAGTCACTGAAAATGGCTGAGCTAAGGTGAAAATAGCTTTTTCCTGTCACTGCTGTGGAGAAATAGACTATCACATCTTTTTAAAAAGAATAGGTATTGGCAGCAATTTGCACACTTACATATACTTATGTGTACGTGTACACACATTTGCTGATTTGTTTCAGAAAGCTCTGTTTTCTTTGAAAACCACTGGAATTTGGGTGAGGAGAAAGAGAATTTTCAGAGCAGTGACACTTGATTAACATAGATGGAAGGTACTTTTCTGCCTGTCTGTTTAAAACATTCCTGATTTGTGGCAGGCTGACCCAGGCTGGATGCCAGGTGCCCACCAAGCCGCTCTGTCACTGCCCTCCTCAGCAGCAGTGAGGAGAAGAGAAAAATAAGATGGAAAAAACCCTCATGGGTCAAGATAAAGGCCGTTTAATAAAGCAAAATAAAAAGAAGAAAGATTTATTCTCTACTTCCCATCAGCAGGCAATGTCCGGCCACTTCCCGGGAAGCAGGGTTTCAGTACACATAGCCAGTTGCTCCGGAAGACAAACATTGTAAAAAACTGAATGCCCCCAGTTCCTCCCCCTATCTCTCAGCTTCTTATTGCTGAGCAGACATCATATGGAATGGAATATCTCTTTGGTCAGCTGGGGTCAGCCCAAGATCTTGCCCACCCCCAGCCTACTGCTGAGGGGGGATGTTGGAGAGACAGCCTTGGTGTGTGCCAGCACTGCTCAGCAGCAGCCAAAACACCGGTGTGTTACCAACACCTTGCTGGCTACCGGCACACAGCACAGCACTATGGGGGCTGCTGTGGGGAAAATTAACTCCATCCCAGCCAGACCCAATGCAAAATCTTTTTTAATCAGAAACACACTAGAGAATGAATGAGAATATTTTCTATGAAGACTTTGATCTCTCAGTTAAGAGAGACGAATATAAACAGCTCTGATGACAACTCCAAAGGGTCATTCAGAAGCTCTCAAGAAATCTCACAAGGCCAAGCTTTTCCTTTCCGATATTCCTAAGGCAAAACATCACCAGGATGGTGTTTATACCCTAGAAAGTGGAGGAAGCAGGGAACGGAAATGCAAGCTGAATACAGACTTGTAATGTAGATTACCACCAGACTTTGAGAATTATCCCAGCTTCCCATGTTTAAAATGTGATTATTTGTATGCCTACATTCATACCAATTAAATAGCTATTTGCCTGTTTCCATTTTCAATATTCTGTCCGCAGAGACTCTACACAAAGATACCTCAGTCTGGTAGCAAGAATGACACCGCTTCCATTTAACTTCTTAGATGTGTTCAAAAAAGCAAGCCACCACTTCAGGCTGGATGAATACAAAGCGAGATTGCTGGGGAGACTGCAGGATGCTGTCCACTAGATGTTTAAGCCAAACCAGACACACCTCTGCTGGGAGCACGTTAGATTCAGTGGATCAGTCCCTAAAATGAAACTCTGGTCATGGTATAAGGTCATCAGCAGAAGACAGATGTTTGCCAAAGGTACAGTTCAAGGCTAAAGTAAACCCATACAGCAGGAAACATTTCCAGGAAAAAACTGGCTGCCTATCTGATCTCCAAAATCTCAGCGGTTCACTGCTTCCATAAACACCACTTTGTCAAGTGCAGCATGATCTGTAATAAGGCACAGCTATCTATGAAAGATACGTCTCTTATTTTACTTGTTCAGCGCAGTGTGTGTGTGCAAGACATCCATTGTCTGGTTTAGTAGGTCACTTTTCTTAGCAGCCCTGCTTTAACTCCAGTAAATTGATAGTTAACTCAAGGCTACAGACACATGAACAAGGCAGGAACCTGGAACAAATCTCCTATGGCATCTCCTGTGGCACTTCAACAGCAATGAACAGTCTGTGCCTTGAAAGACAGACATCTAAAAGCATGATTTACTCCCAGGTGACAAACGAGAATGCACCCAACTCACTTGCAGTGCTGAGCCCACAGGATGGCTTACCATAGAGACTCAGTAACACATCCATTTAAATTAAATCCTAGTCCAAACATACCATCTTCATCTGGCTGATGGTAAGGGGTAAAAGTGTTAGTAGATATATGGATGGACATATATAGCTTTAAATGCATTCATCTTTTTTTTTTTTCCCCCAGTGGTACAAATATTGTCACCTTCGGGGACTGAACCCTCCTGGGAACCACAAATAGCCATTGAGGATTCACAAAAGAAAGTTCTCTGCTGTCTGAAATTGTCCACACTGGAAAGCTTGATTGCTTCGGCTATTCCAGCACAGAAATGAGAAGCACTGTCTGCCACCCATAATATGGAAACAGATGTAACAATCCATACATAGCAAAATAGCAAATAACTTCTCTACTACAGCTTATCTCACATTTCAAGAAGAAAGTTATGTTTGTAGCCATCACACATCTATTTTTATAACCACATGGGATTTATACAGATTTTCATTAGTTAAATGTGCAAGCAAAATAAATTAAGTTTGATTAGGATTATTTAGTAGAGGCTTGAAGGTCTACTGTTACTGCTACAAATGAACATACAGTGGTACATTCAGCAATTTACTGAGGGGAACAGCACACTTAGGAGTATCATGGCCTCAGCGTCACCTTGTGTACTGCATAGACCCACATGCTCAGCAATTCTTCCTCCCTTGCTCTCCCTTACCCCTGATAAGTTACTGAGGACCTTGCTATAATTTAGATATCCAACTATGTATATTAGGATTACACCAATAAACCCTGATGACCTGTGACTACTCTGCAGGTATATGGGAAAAAGGGAGAGCATAACAGATATTTTTCTGTAAGATTTTCATCCCCAGCTCATCCTACACGTATTTCTATACTGTGACAAATGACACTTGAAATAAGCCAGTTCCCCTCTGGCAAAAGATCCTGACTAATTGTGACCCTTCACTCCTGCTTCACCTCTCTTTAGAGGTCCTACACTGGGGGAGATGGCTGTGATTCCAATGCTTCAGGCATCAGTGAAGACATCTCTCCCAGGCAAAGCCAGGTCAAGGACAAGGTTAGGTGCACTTAAGGTTACTGAGGTTAGGGCAGCTCCCAGCACCAGTCCAATGCCAGAATGTAATAAAGACAGCACCTCTTAGGTTGTCCTTTTTTGGTTTGCCCAAATGACCAGGGACAGTCTTGCAGTTCAGTCAACTGTACAGGGCCCAAGTCAACACAAGTCTAAAGTAAAGCTTGAACTCAGCTTTTCCACTGCACCTCCAAAACATAAAAAACAGTTTTAACCCTCAATCTTAACAAACCAGAATATATTTTGTTCCACCATGCCATAGTCTTCCGATAGATGATTTTACTGTCCTCCTTACATCATGATGCTAAAGCAATTTTGTACTCCTGTGATACTCGAGCCATTAATACCTGTGTCCTCTCCGACATCATCAAATTAATATGTTCCTCCTCTTGTTTCTGTTTTTTTTTTTTTTTAAATTCTCCCTTGTTGTAGAATTCATTATGAAAACTCTTCAATAACTTCCTAGCCTAAAATCTCCATGTATTTTTTTTTCTACAGCTTTTTTCTGTCCTTTGCAGAGTCCTGTAATTAGATCTCAAAGCTTCTTTAGAGATCCTTTTACAAACTCTTCTTGGTCCAAGTGAGTATAAAATCCCATGCACAGATTCTTCTTTCAGAAGGTGGGGAGGAAGAAGGCTTAGTTGCCATTTATATCCCCTGATACAAGGAATGGCATTTCTAGAAAGAGTCAGAAACTTCAGACGCCTCTCCACAGACTGTATTTTTCATTTTTCTTGGGAGAATCAGTTTAAAGCTATGCTTGACCTGTGGGTTCTGTAGGTCCAGTACATGACCCATTACCATTAAAAACAGATAAGTGTTAGCAAGAAAATGTGGGAAGGATTTCTGTCCCCTTTCTCCCCTCAGCACATAAAATTGTAAATAAAAAATGTCCCTCATAAAACTATCAACATTTCCAAAGTTTTCAAAATTTAGCTGACCTAATCCTGGTATAAATTAAAGCAGCTATGAGAAGGTATCATGGTCCCTAAGGAAAACACCTTGGAGAGAGTGTCAGGAGAAATTTTTTCTTATCACCCTCAATTTTTTCAGTGTCTGCAAAGGAGAAAAATAAAAAGAATAATCTATCTCCAAACATTATTTCCAGGTTTGATGCACACAACCTGAGTCAGGATTCAGAGGAATATTCTCCTCCTTAATGAAGTAACTCCAGCAGTTCCATATTTAACACCACTTTCCATTCAGAGTGTTAGCGGGCATTGGATTTTTTTCCTCCTCTCTCTACTTTCTGTGTGATTAATTGAGAAACCTCTTCCCTGGATGACATCAATTCACCATAATCTCTGTTGCCTATTAGACAATTTCATTCCAGCATCTCATTTTTTTATGTTTGAGGCATGAATGTAATCAGTCCAGCCCAGCTGCTGGATACTTGTGAGAAACAACTGTCAAAGGCACAAGCCATTTTTCTTCACATTTGATGAGTTACCAATGGTGGCAGTTCAGAAAGACTTCTATCTTGTCCTATTGCTAAGTACCTGTCAAATGCACAGTGTATCTAAGGACAGAGCAGAGAGGTTTTGTAGTTGTTAGGGTTTTGTTGTTTCTTTTTTTTTCTAACACACCGATCTTATCAGATCTTTGCTAGTGTTGCCATACTTGATGAAACCTTTGTCAGCCTGGTTTCTATGAAGTATCTCCTGGGAACGGTTCTGATTTTTATTCATCCCAGGATTGAGATAATTAAGCAATCTATCAACTGTGAGGCTCGCTGGGTTGTGATGCTTTCTTCTTGTCTTGACCTTGATGTTTTGGATGCCCTCAGCTATGACAGATATGCCAAACATAACCATTCCCTCTAGGTTGTGGGCAGTTTTGTGCACCCAAGACAAGAACGGTAAAAACATTTATACTCTTTAAATTACCCAGTCTTCTGCCATCAATCTGCAGTTTCTCCTCAGAGCCCTTGCTTATACTGTTATTTGACCTGCTGTGTTATGTACAAATGCAGTAAGAGAAGAAATGTCTGTCTCAAAGTCAGTTTCTCTAGCTCCTTCTGTTGATTTTACCCAGCTCCCAAAGTGGTCAGATGATCAGAATCACAGTACTGAGAATTCAGACTTTAAGAAGAAATGAAGGATCTCTAAGTGCTTGATGATGGCTGCTTGCTGTGGAGCCCTCTCACTCTTATGACTTTCTGTCATAACAAAGCCTGTTGAACTCCTCAGTGTGTGCTGATCATGAAAGACAGGGAAATACATTTCAGGATGGAGGTAGAATTCAGAAGGGGCTCAGGGCTGAGAGTGAAGGAGCCAGGAGCACTTCTGCAGCAGTGCATCTCCTGCAGCAATAGCCATCCCAGTGCAGCTGGTTACCCAAGTGTTCATGGGAAGAGACTTCCTTTCCTTTCACAATGGAAAAATAGAGATTCCTTATAAAGCATGAAGACTGGTGTCACAATGTAACTTTAGTGGCTTGTGGGAGATTCATGTGATGCTTTCCTGCGCCCTAATGATAGTGAATGGACAGGCTGTAAGATCTAATGAAGTTCTGCACAAGGAAAGAAGAACTGCTTGAGGAATTGGTTGTATGGTCACATTCAAAGAGTTATGGTCAACAGCTCGATGTCCAAGTGGAGATCGGTGACGTGTGGCATTCCTCAGGGGTCAGTACTGTGACCAGCACTGTTTAACATCTTTGTCAGCAACATGGGCAGTGGGATCGAGTGCACCCTCGGCAAGTTTGCTGATGACACCAAGCTGTGCGGTGTGGTTGACACACTGGAGGGAAGGGATGCCATCCAGAGGGACCTTGACAAGCTTGAGAGATGGGCCTGTGCAAACCACATGAAATTCAACAAGGCCATGTGCAAGGTCCTGCATGTGAGTCAGCACAATCCCAAGCACAACTACAGGCTGGGAAGAGAATGGATTGAGAGCAGCCCCAAGGAGAAGGACCTGGCGAAGCTAAACATGAACCAGCAACATGTGCTTGCAGCCCAGAAGCGTGACCAGCAGGTCGAGGGAGGTGATTCTGCCCCTCTACTCCACTCTTGTGAAGCCCCAGCTGGGTCACTGTGTCCAGTTCTGGGGTCCTCAGTACACGAAAGACATGGAGCTGTTGGAGCAAGTACAGAAGAGGGCCATGAAGATGACCAGAGGGCTGGTGCATCTCTCCTATGAAGACAGGCTGAGAGAGCTGGGGTTGTTCAGCCTGGAGAAGAGAAGGCTCTGGGGAGACATTATAGCAGCCTTCCAGTACTTGGAGGGAGTCTACAAGAAAGCTGGAGAGGGACATTTTACAAGGTCATGTAGTGATTGGAGGTGAGATAATGGGTTTAAACTGAAGGAGGGTAGATTTAGATTAGATATTAGGAAGAAATTCTTCACTGTGAGTGTGGTGAGGCACTGGAACAGGTTGCCCAGAGAGGTTGTGGATGCCCCATCCCTGGAAGTGTTGAAGGCCAGGTTGGATGGGGCTTTGAGCAGCCTGGTCTAGTGGAAGGTGTCTCTGCCCATGGCAGGGAGGTTGGAACTAGGTGATCTTTGAGGTCCCTTCCAAACAAAACTATGATTCCATGAAAAACATCCCAGGATGTTCTGAAACTAAAATGACCACATTGACAGTCAGCCCTGGGACATATGCTGAATGATGAGAAATAGCTGTTAGAAATGCTGCAGATCAGTAGAACCCCTGGAAGTTAATATCAAATACAAGTGCTCAGTCATGGGGGTAGATGTGGGGTATCAGAGCCCAAGACTATGGTTCTCGAGTTTGGATTTTGTACCAGAACAACAGTGAAAATTCAATTTACACCAAAATATTTTCTCCTTCAAAACGGGAGAAGACTCTACTAGTAAAAGTAGTTGGATTCATTTCTGCTTCTCTCCATGTCAGTACAATCTCACCAACAGCACTAAGAGGACATGTGTTAGAGCTGGTGGAAACCAGACATATCAAAATGTACCAAAATAAGAAAGTGAGATGAAAGGTGCTTTAAACATACTTAATAAGCTATCAAGACATTCCATCATATCTTCTCTCTGATTTTAAACCTCCCCCTTGTTTAAATGCATCAGTTTGAACATCCTGTTTACTGAGTTTGTTCAATACAGTCTGTTTTTCCCCATGCTCTCACAGTTCTGGAAAACTCACAATGGTTTTGTGAATTACTGCAGTCATATAAGATATATTGTATATTTTACGATTTGCTTAGTACACTCTGAGCATACTTAATATGGGTAATAAAAGTATACACTATCTTTTTTGTGTAACCTATCAAATAATTCACAAATAAATAAATCATATAAAAGCAAATACAATTTTTCAAACTATCATTAAATGCTCTATATTTAAAACAAATGCTGGGAAAAAATATTAAAAGCATAGCTCTAGAAATTGAAGAGGCACCATGAAAATGAAAATCTCATTTCTCCCTGAAAATCTAGTGCCTGTTATAGTTACAAGCAACTCCTAAAATTACTATAGGTGAAAGAAGAATATCCTCTATTTCTTACAGTTTGTTACACTGTGCGTTTGACAGTACTTTGTGTGTAGTCGTTTATTAAATCAATTTCTCCTCTGCTGAGAAGACTCTTATCAATACCAAGAAGAGAACAAAACAAAACAAAAAAATGTATATGTTTTTAAAAAAGAAGTTTGTAAATCACTTCCGAGACGTACTAGCTACTGATAATCCACAGAAATCAATGGATCTATATGGATTATTCTCTCAGAGTCTGGCCTACCTCTTAATAAATGGTGTTTATTAAAATCTTTTTACATCAGAAGCTATATTTTCAATACACTAATATCCCTTTAATGTTTCCTTGCTGTTTGGCAAGCTGAGAGGTATGTGTGAAATACAGCCAGGAGAAGACGCAGAATGGGCACAGCTGCTGTATTTCCCTTTAGCCACTGCCCCTGGCCTGTTAAAGGTCCACCTCTGGAGAATCCCTGCCCGCCTGTGGCACCACAGTGGGATATCAGCCTCCCCGGAGCAGCAAGAGCAGTGCAGGATGGAGGCAGCTGGCTCTGCAGAAGCACTGCTTTGTGCCTCCTGCCCTCTTGAAGACTTCAGGGTATAACTCACGGTCTCCAGCTGACATTTGCGGTGGGGTGTCCTACAGGGCCTGTATCTTATCCACCAGCCCCACAGGGATGTCTTAGACCCTGCAGAACATATTGAAGTCCCTAAACTGAGGCACCTCCATCTAGAGCCGGGTCTCAAGAGTCACCCCATGCTTAAAGCAAGAAACTCTGTAAAGGAGTACATGACAGCCACTGGTGGGTGGCAGAGCAACCACAATCCTCCTGATCTCTACAGAAAGGAAAATGAACCTATATTTCCTCCCCTATTTTGTCTCCTTCCTTTTAAAGTGTCCTATAGCTTTTGTCAAATTTTTGCACCTTCCACACATTTTCATGTGTCAATGCTTCCCACAGCCAGGTTGTGATATGAGAGATATTTTATCATCCCTAAGGGCTCATCTTACATGGGGCCTCCTGTAAAGTTCAGCCACGTCCACGATACTGCAGAAGACAGTCTCTGCTCTACTTCTGATTTGAAAAAGCTCCACACCACTCAATAATGAGCAAATAAACCTTATCAAGAGGACACTATTTCAATGTGACACCATATCAGCAGGAACATATTTCCCAACCCGCTATTGAAATTCTATAAGCTGAATAGGAGAGGTACAAATGAGTTGGAAGGAAAAAACAAATCTTTTCAATTGCGCTTCATTTTTCACTTCAAAATTATAATGATTGACTGTGATCCATAACAGATGGTTCATTACCCCAAACTGTAATAAATCCTCACCTCTCAAGTCAAAATACTTACGGAGGAGAAGCTCAAGTAAAACCTTTATTTCACAGACACTTTAGATTAATCAGGATATACTTGGATCACAGCATAATACAATTAACACATATTTTTATGCAAAGGTGTGACTACAGTCCAAGGCCACTAGGTACAAAAGTGAGAGGTCTAAAGCCAAGTCTGCTCAGTAAAGCTGCCTTCACTTCCAAAGTCCCTCAGTCGAATTCCACATTCATGTGAGATGAATCTAGCTAAGCCCTGGTTTTATGTGTTTTATGCTTCCTACTAGAATACTAAATTTCCTGAATGAGATTTCAATGGTATCTGTTTGCCATTTATTTGACAGATTTCTACCAGATACAACACAACATCTCTGGGAAGCCTGGTCCAAGAGCATTGCCTATGCGGGTGTGTATGCAAGTTCTGCCCAGCACATCGCCCAAATTTACTTGTATGTAAATGGTCTCCTGCAAAGAGAGGCAATCACTTTCTTTGGCAGAAGGTATTTATATCTTTTGCATTAATGACTGTTACAACACAAACTATGAACCAGTAAAGGGAGATTATGTATCTATCATGTACTGACAATTCATGAAAACAAGACTAAGCAAACCAACCCCTGTACTTAGGAGGAAGAAGGGACCACTACTCTGAACACCAAAAGTCTCCTGAGGTATTCACCAGAACTCTGACGACTTGTTGTTAACAGACATCCACACACACACCCCCACCCCATCCTGCTTGAGGAAGCCAGAAGCTATCAATCTCAGGAGCCAGTGACCCTGGAGAAGTAAGTCTGACACCAGAGAAAAGGGACAGATATTAGTAACAGGCTTTTTATAACAAAGATTCTGAGTGTGTGAGGCTTTTTCTGTATTATCATGGACCACAAGCACCCATACCACTGTGACTGGGCTAAAAATCTGTTTGCTGAATTTTGATTATTCAGTTATAAAATTTATTAGACTAGCAGCAATTTTTTTTTTCTCCATGTGTACCGAGTATGTTCCCTATAGATCCAAAGCCAGATTCCCAACATAACAGCAGGAACAGAAACAAAGTTGAGAAGCACCACAGAAACCCCATACATTGACAGAGCTGCTGTCTGGACCCACATGCAGTTGCTGGGGCTGACTAGGTGGATCCTCAAAGCTCAGCAGCATTTACTGTGCTGAGGAACTGCCTGCAGGGACAGTGCTTCCAGGAGGAGGCATGCGGAGAGCCACCCGGTGAGTCAGGGGTCATGCACAAAATCCGTGAGCTCCAGGGAAGGCAGGGGCTGCCCAGGTTTCTCCATCAGTGGGCCAGAAAGGAAGGGCATGGCAGAGGTAGGGTAGGGAAGAGGCAGTGTTTTGGTCACAGTTTTCCTTTGCAGCAGCCAGGACAAGTGGCTGAGACTGGAAGAGCCCTGAGAAAGGCTTTCTGGAGCATGAGCCTTTCCATCATCCCTGTGCAAAGCCACTCCATTCCCTGGAGAGGGCTGTAACATGAATGCTTTGGCTGGTAGTCTGCAAGAATTAATTCTTCCTCCTCCTTTTTCATCAGTATTTCCTTGAATAAAGTTTCAGTTACTGGTGTATAAATCAAACACACAGGGAATATTAGTCCCATCCTTACAAAGAACAATTTACTGTGATCTGTTTGTCTGAAACTTTGGTGCATGATGGTTTGTTACCTGTTCCTGTGCAAATGATACAGTAAATCACCCAACCAAGCAGCGATTTCTCAGCACTGTCTTTATATTTTACTGGTGCAGGAGCAGGGATTTTTCACTCACGATATCATTTTCAGCCCTGTGGAGGGAGTCTGCAGAATGAGCACCTGAGCCTGCATGGACTCAGCTCTGCACTGGCTCTACCGTGGCGAGGACAAACGACTCCCCTGTGTAAGGACCCGAGGTCCCACCACATGGGCAGAGACTTCTTAAACACTTGCCAGTCGTGGGGTACTTATCCTCACAGGTTTATCTTGCGGCCATCTGCCTCGCCCTTTGCAATGCAAAGCCATCCGTTCTTTCCACTCACATTTGCAGGATGCTCCTGTGGCAACTCTGACAACATTTGGAAATAAGAAAAAACAGCCTCAAGGACCCCTACAGTGTGCTTAGTGCCCTCAGCTCTGTGTTCCTCCAGGGGCTTCACAAAATAAATGAGATCTATGTGGGCCTGAGTCCAGGAAACATTTGTTTGCTTTAAGCTTGTACAGTTAATGCAATGAAGAAGGTGAGGGACTACAGTAGAGTAATTTGGTTTTGGTGAGAGAAAGAGAAGGTGATCCATTACTATTTTATTCATTAATAAAAAGCCAAATAACTTTAAAATACATCTGACCTCAATTTTTTAAGGGTCTATAGCGGGGCGGTTGCACTTTTTTTTTCCCTGCAATACTGATAGCATAAACAGCACTGTGAGAAAGATATCCATCTATAAATATGTATTTGACTGATCTATTGGCTTAAAACATGTATGTTACACTGTGCCAAATTACCCATAGTCTTTAGCAACTAAGCTGTATTACCCCACAGGACAACATAATGTTTTCATCCTTTCTTTTTATTTTAAAATTATTTTAATTCTGGAAAATGCATTCTGTATTTCACTGCAATCTCACCTCTACTCACTCCTGCATCATATGATTCTGTAATGAAATACCAAATGTTTATTTTCCCTTTTAACATAGAACTTGCTCCAGAGAATGTTTTAGCTTTCTTGTATAAAGTTATTTTAAGGCCTCATGAAAAGCCTTTGCATGCAAAAGCTACATGATTAAGGCTTTGCATTGTGCATGCTATAAACCTTTTGAGTGCCTATTAAAGTCTAAGGACAAAATGTAATGGCAGAGGAAGGGACTGTATAAGAAGTGTTACCTGGAGTTACTCGAAGTGTCCATCTCAGTTTCTCTTTGGTTCATCATACAATACCATACTAGAAATTAGTGGGAACAAACCTTTTCAATATGGCTACTTCCTAGACACCAGCCTATGGTTTAAATTATACTAACAAACATCTTGTTACATGTATCCTCGCTTTCCATTATTTCCAGTACAATATCACATTGGACAGTGGGAGGGAGCAAAATAGCAGAAGAAAAGCATTTGGAAGAATAAGTAAGGACAAGACACCCAGGTAGAGGCACCATAACATCCTCAATTTCCATCACTACAACGCCCTATCTGGCAAAAAAGAAATAAAACATTTTACATCTCTCCATAGATGGGAGATGCAGCTGGCAGGACTAAAACCTGTGGTGAAAATGGAGAGAAATAATTCCATGGTGCATTTCTAAAATGTTTGCTAAGGAGAAGCAATAACAGCCAACACCAGTCAGAAGACAACTATCAAGCAAGCCAACAGAAGGGAAAAGAGGAGATGGTAACTAGATGCTGGTGTCATCCTATTTGCCTCTATATTTTGTCAGAGCTGCTGTTGGAAAGCAGGATGGTCCCTGACTAGCTGTTATCAGACTATAAATGAACAAGAAATCAGTAACATGTAGATATCAAAACCTAGAAAGACCTGCCTATCATCTTTTCTACACATAAAGGATCATGTCTGATGCTCCTGGTAAATAGTAAGACTCAGCCAGTACTCAAGTTTTGCTGTTTCCTTACCAACATACCCCTTTAACAGCCAGTGTAGCTGAAAACTGCTCTAAGTAACATTTTCAGTCAACTAAATCAGTGTCACAAATCATTCTGCTTAGTGACTTTCCACTGCCAACAAATATTTCTTTTCTGTAATGCGTCAGTGCTCCTCAACCTAACCGTATTGTAGGGAACATCATTTAAAAGAGCAAACCACATCCTGTTTGTGTCACTGGAATGCAACACCAGCCTTTCAGGAAACCTTAAACAAACTAGGTGTGGATGTTAACTTCTGTTAACTCAGCTCTTCAACATTGCGTCCCTTCTGGACACATGTGCAACCCTTCTGGACACCCTCAGCTCCAGAACTATTTCTTTAGAGTTGTCCACTACATGATGGACTTAATGTACAATTATTTTTTGACACCAGATCCTTCTCAGGAGCATTGGATCCAGATTCATTGTCATGGCTAAATAACCGAACACGGATTCAGACTTAGCATGAGGAGTCCATTCTCAGAGATAATCCATGCCAATCATGATCAGCTATCACATAAGGTCATAGTCAACTTGTAGTTGAGAAAAGACCTGTGTTTCATCGTACCAAACCAAGAACAGCATAACACCTTGTCAGCAGAAGGCAGCTGCTCGTCACTGATGCTACCACCTGTCCTGCTGGTTTTGACCTTTTAAACTGTCAAAAATTGTTCCTAGATTGATCCGTGACAGCATGCTGTCAGTCTTTATAGACTCCAACACATCAACCCATGCTACAGCTCTGGGTAAGTACAAGTGACAAAACACAGATGCATCAGCTGTTGTTTGGCTTGGCAAGCCTTGCTGAGGAACTGTGAAGGTATTTAGATAACAAATATCAAACTGAATTCAGTGAGACTTGGAGGCCTGAATAATTGCATGGAATTAGACCTTAGTGCTTTGCCCTGTTCAGGTTCATATATTTCATTAGGTTTTCTTCTAGCTCTTGACCTGCCTATCTACTCTTCATTTTAGTTCCCTCTTAACACCAACACTTGATGTCAGTCCTTAAGATTTATAGTTGCCCAACTTGCAGTCAGGCAAAGTCTCCACTTGCTAGCTGAAATATCTGGTTCTTTTAACATTTTGTTAAAAATCCTTTCAGTTCTCTAATCATTTTTGTTTTTCATCTAAGAACAAGTCCCAATTCATCAGGATCTATCTGGCAGTTATGTGTTCCGGACTGAACACAATGAGCTGGCTGAGGTTATACCACAGTGATAGAAAGAAGAAATATAACTACATTGCTCTGAAACATGCCACCTCTGAACATGAAGCTCTGAATCACTCCGGCCTTTTTTCCTGGATTATTATATTGTGAAATTACCTGCAGGTCTTTTCCAGCATGATCACTTTCTTCCACTTCATCTTGCCACTGAGCCAAACTGTTTCAGACCATTCTTCCTCCAATTTCATCTTACATGTTTTCAAATTTTAATTAGTAACTTGAGTTTTTTAACCCTGCAGATGTGTAAAGATTTTCAGAAGATGTATACTGTCATAAACCTGTTGGCTTAAGCAGTGCTATGAAAATTCAAACTGGCTGAGAATCTATTCTAAAATATAGCAGTGCATGCTCTCAATGTCAATCAAGATAAAGATTGCCATGGGGATAAATCATTTTTCATGTGCTTTGCCAAAAAGAGAACTACCCTCCAGCAGCAGAAGTTCCCAGTAGCACAGAATCTGAAGTCAGCTTTCACCTTAGTCATCATTTCTTGCTCTGAGATAAGAACAAAAAGAATTCTCTGTGTGTGTATTTATATATACATCTATGTCTATATATATATTATAGTAGTCATGCCATTCTCCAAGAAATGAAATTCACAGATTCAAGAGTCATGTCAGAATTCCACCCTGCACTTTATAAGCACTCATTGCTTACTCATACACGTCCGTGTACAAACTATTAGGTATGGGCGATTATGTCTAATCTTTGATATTCATATAATCATATTCCCAGATAAACAAAACATGTAGAAAACTAATTATGTTATTTTTTAACCTATACCCAGCTCATATGTTCCCCTAAGGGCATGCATTTCTCCTACTGTGTACTATTTTTATTAAATTGCTTTTCTGACTATAGGAGCAAATATTACACAAATGAAAAGTAAATAAGCACAGAGTTTTAATCCCTTCACCTTTTCAGATGTTAAATTCCCAACCCAATAAGCCTCTGAAAGCTCTCTGATTTTCAGCTAAGATGTTCCGAATTGTCATAGCCTTGTTCTGGGCCTATGCCATGGCTTCCTTCAGCAATATTTGTGATAAAGGTTAACGCTGAAAGCAAGCCTGCAAACACCTCTTCCCTCTGATACTTCTGGAACCACAGAGACCACTTCTCCTGCTTGTTCTGATCACTACAGAGTTTATGAAACAGGGCTAGATATGATTGCATATATATTTTCCCCAGTCTGCCTTCGGCAGCTCTAGTTTTTCCCATGCCTGAGGCTTTGTCGGTGAATAAGATATCCCTTCTTCCAAGGCGCTTGCAATAATAACATAGATTATCAGAACAACACATTTTCATTTAGGCAAACATAGTGAAAAAAAAGGATGCTCGAGATGATAAACAGTACTGGTAGAGCCTTTTTTTTTTTTTTTTTTTTGAAAAATGCTTGGTTTCTCAAAAATGCCATACTGGTATTGAAATATTTTTAATTGCTTATGTATAGGTGTAGGGTACAGAACATTTCAACAGAGAGAGCTCAACTTTTGCTGAAAAGGAAGTATGACTTAAGAAACAGCACGTTAGACTCCTAGGTAGCCATTCTCTATTTTCTTCAGCATCTGCCTTGAGCTAGAGCAAAAATCACTTTTCTGTATCCCAATTTCCCTCCTCTAAAAACAGGGGCAATGGACCACAAACTATTCACAAGAAGTGCAGTTTTAGCACTGTAGCTCTCAGTGCCCTGCTTTACATTGATCTGACAGTATGGTAGGATTTTAAGATGCTGTAAATGTAGCCTTAAAGTTCTGTCAAACCACCTTAATAAGAGTAACACACCAGCCAAGATTCTCTTCCTACAGGGTATTAAGTGTTCCCAGGGGAAGGGCAAGAGGGAAAGGAGTGGAGCTGTACAGTCATTGAAGTCTAATTGCTGTACAGGCACAGTTTCTTTAAAGCTGGCACATCAAAAGCAGCCCTCTTCTTCCTTTCTTTGTTTAATGTCAGTAGTAAAACTGCATACTTTCACTCTAAGTGGAATAGTTTTAGTCCACACAAAAGTAAAAATCAATTAATCACAATTAATTAGCATTCTCTACAGTCCATAGCACAGAATTCATGCTTCTTGCAATATTCTGTACAGTAGCTTAAGAAAATAAGATCAGCATCTGGGGAATGTCATTGAGTAATTTTAAGAAGCTCTCAGATTGATTCAGTAATAAGTCATGAAGGAACACATCCAGCTAACTTTTATTGTTATGATTCACTTTACTGACTCTTAGAAGTACCTTAATCCTATAGACAGACCAGCCGAGTTCAGTGAGATGTTAATTAGTTTTTGTAAAAGTGCTACAATCCGAGACCCACTCTGATGTCACTGGGGTACACTTCAGTGTACGTTATTTTGTTCATTTCAGAAGCCTTATCCATTATGAAATCAGTTTCATTTCCCCAGTGTCTTGCATATTGCATTTTGGAAAAAAATAATGTACAAATAGTGTTAAAAGAATATTAGTTCAAGAAGCTAAATTCTGAACAATTTTTAACTTAAAAGAACAATCCATAAACTCAAATTTCCAAAGCAGTCAGAGTAAAGATTAATGAAATATTAAAAGTACTCAAAACATCTTGCATTTTGAAGCTATGACCATTTGATTCTAAGACAAACATCCCACAATCAATACAACCTTCATGAATATATTAAACAGCTGTTCCAGTCCAATTTAATAAGCTTCCAAAACATTTTACTCAAGATACTGAAGTCATTTCAGCAATAACTCCACAAGCATTTATCATATTTAGTAGATCTGCATCTGAAGTTTAGAGGGTAGGTTTAAAATATCTGGACAATTCATGTACTTATAAATGCAAACTACTGGAAATATAGCATAACCTTCATTCTGATTTCCAAAGCCAGTTTATAGATCCCAGGCTGCACACAGCCCTCTGCTTATTCAAGAGCATCTTGCCTTTCTTCTGGACCATGAGTCTGGCACAGGTGCTGCAGGGCAATCCCACACCCTTGACTGCAGGAAGGAGGAAATCAGGTGGGATCAACCTGGCCACGTTCCTCTAACACCCAGCCGCGTCTGTCCTTCATGGCAGAGGCAGGAGAAGGGGATAATCATTCTCATCTCCCACCTATGCTCTGCTCCTGGCAGCCCTTCTTCCCTTGGTTGTCCGTCATGCCGTAGTGACATTTTAGCTTTCACACACATGACAACTTCCCTGTGCTTCTCACAGCCCTAGAAAGTCCAGTTGTCTTTTGTAGGTGAATGAATGAGTTCTTTTATTGCAATTGCATAGAGGTACATTTTTGGACTTATATTCCATCTGTGGACTGTCTCAGGCCATGAGAGCAGAATTTGAGGCTACTGGAACAGTGAGAGTTGATATCTCCCATATTTATGACTGATATTAGGCAGTGTCAGTCATGCCCTGCAGTTGATTTCTGTCCTTAAACCTAAACTAACACAATCTGTTCTTCCATTCCAGCACAGACTCTTTCCATTCCTTTCCTCTACCCTCAGACTGGCAGCAGGAATGCATCCCAGTAAGATCAAGAATCTGAAAAATCTCCCAGACACGCAGGGATCTTTGCAAACCTGAGAGGAGAGTTGATGTAGGCAAAGAACTTTGTCCCTTTTGGAGATCTCACCACGTTCATTATTATCATAAACTGTTCAATATGTGCTGATAATCACCTTAATATGTTTTATCAATGTTTCCTCCCTGCTTAGTAGTAATGTAAAGAATGTTACTACCTGTGGCTATCTACCTATTTTTCTTTATATATGTTATTTTGCTTTAAGGGTAAAAATAGCACAGTAAACTAATAATAGATCTGTTTACCCCTCAGGGATTCCTATCTAATTACACTGAAGTACCAAACTTTGCCAGTCCAAATTTTCTGACCACCAAAGATCAAATAAAAACTGTAGTGTTGGATGAAAATATACTTCTAATAAACCTGAAAACTTCTGTCACTGCACAGATCAGTGATGGCACTTTGTTCAAAGAATGATAATATTTTTTTAGAAGAAATAATTGTTTAGCAGCCTTTACCAGAACACAAACACCAATTACCTTATCTAATCTTTGTCTGACAGTTTTAAAATGTAGCTCTATATTTATCTTTTATTGTTATTAGAATTTTATGAATTAGGTTACAAATTACCTGTCAAGCAATCCTATGGTGCATAGATTTATATAACTCATTTTTCTGATGTATATTAAACATTTGCTTGTTGTATGGTGTTGTCTTGTTTTATATTTAAGACAGACACAGATTTTGAATTACTTTTAGTGAATTTGTATCAGGCAGAAATATAGAAGTCCAAGGTTTGTGTTGATCAGGGTCTCCACTCTACCTGTACTTCTTTGTTGGACTTTTAAAATAATGATTATTTTCAAGGCTGGACTTTTTCACTAAAATCAGGCACAATATTGCCATGTCCAGTCATTCAGCCACAGAGCTCATCCAAAGCTTTTGTTCCTGAACAAAAATACTTAGGGACATATATCCAGATGATCTGACCCTTTAACTTTTGGAACAGTATTTTTTCTGACATCAGTTACATTTAGCATGCTGCAGGAAGACATATATGGTGAAAGCACCAAATGTGCCTGGCAGTCAGGGTCATAATGAGAGCAGAGCCATTTGTGACCCTATAGTGGAGGGCCATGACATGCTATCTGTGCTACCAAGCCAATCCACCAGCAAGGGAAGGACTGAGTGCTACAGCTCCGCTTCTCATGTCTCCTGTCCCATTTTATTTTCCTTTTCCTTGGAGAACCTGAGATTCTTCTAAGGAACCATCTCAGAATATAAGGTTTGAATCCAGGTTTGCTTTTACCCAAGAGCTGAGAGGGAACTTCAGACTTTTCCTCTCTCCTACTGTGTAAGTCCATGAGAGCTTAGCCCTAAAGGGATGTCTTCTCCAGCAGAGCACTGTGAAACTAGCACAGACCAGCTTTAAATGAGCTATGTCAGGCACCAGCAGCCACCTCTTTCAACACAGAGTGCCTCACAGCATGATTTAACCTATGCTTTGGACTGCTGCCAACTCCTACATCTCTAATTTAAAGCAAGTCTGAATGATTCTCTGCTGCATAGTAATTTCTTCCATAGCTGCAAGATGAAAATCCTTTAAGCAGTAGATATACCAAGGATCAAGAACTTTCACACCCTAAATGACAGTGCATGCACTGTCATCTCTCACCGAAGAGATGTTATGTGTCATCTGTACAGCAGAGGCCATCATTCTTACCTGTGTCACTGTGCAGATGAAAACTAGCAAAGATTCAGAAAACAATATTTTTTACTGACTTACTCTGATACTTTCAAAACCCAAGCTTTACATTGCTGTTGGAGAGCAAAAGCTCCATATAAATATCCATCATTATCATTGGTTTGCTGAGAACCGCCATGACTGCAACCTCTGCTTACCACAATCAAAACAACTCTTCTTCGTACTGAACTTCCATTTTTCTCACACTCCTGTGCAAATGAGAGCTCTCTGCACCATCGTTTTGAAGCCTCTGGTATATTTCCACAGGCAGTAATCGTGGAGGGAGGAAAGGCGCTGTCCAGAAGAGAAAGGATCACCAGGTCCCTTTTTGTGCAATCGTAGGCAGTCATGACATGCAAATGCCTCACATATCAGGGTCCTTCTGCTAGCTAAACAAGGTGCCCTGGTTGCTGGAAGGCCAAAGACTTCAGATGACCCTCAGCAGCCACACTGAAGCTCTCTATGTATTTGAGATGTACAAGGTGAGTACAGGGAATGCAATACAGTATAGATGGTAAATTCATATGCTTACTTGAGTTAGACACAGAAGATGACAATGTTTGGCATAAAACCACAGCAGCAATTGCACTTACAGCTCAAATTTTAATTAAAGGAGGTCAGATCATCTCTTCCTATGAAAAGACCTATAGAAAACAATATAAACTGAAATAATTTGAAGAATTTAAATATCTACTATGTGTCCTGCAGCACTGCATATTCTGGGATTAGTGTTGTTCACAAATGGCTTAGATCTCAGGGTCTCACTTAGGTTTGGGACATTAAGCCCCTCTGCAAAGCTTATGCCATTGATCATGACAAGGTTCCTCAGCAGCATTGCTGTACTTGCACTTCCGTATATTTCTGCTGCACAACTGAAATACAAAGGGGTTAACACCAAGAAGGTTGGGATAAACTCCTGTATTTATGTTTCATAGTTTTAATATTCCTACCTGGAATAACTCCTGATGAACTCCAACTCCTCCTTGAACAATTCTTCTGAAAACTTATAGGTGTCATGTACACTTTTTGGTCTTGCATAGTCCTGAGAGCACTCTGATGCCTCCAAGGCTTGACATCACATTTGTGCTTCCCTTGTCAAGACATAAATTCCTGGCTAAACGTCATGGTGTCTATCAACCTTATCTACCTTTGTGAGAGGTGAGTCCAATGCTTCAGGAAAGATCTTGGGCCATCCTGTCTGCCTGATGTCAATGTTATGTCATAGAATAGGTGGAAAACTGGATGCAGAGAACCACTGGCAATTTCCATGATACGCATAACCTCCCATTTTTTTCCCCAGGAGAATGGACTGATCTGCTCTTGACCAGCTTCAAAGGTGCTCTGGCAGATAAGCTGCATTGAAATGGCTAGCCTGGATGCTGTTGCTACCCAATGGGTTAGATGTCACTGAGAAGCTCCTGCTCAGGAGAGGTTGGTTAACTATTGCAGGCTCAGGGTACCACACAACACACTTCACTCTGCTGCCCTCCTCCAGCAAATACTGATCATTGGAGTGAATTTCCGAAATATTTCACGCTTCAGTGACTCTGATCAGACACCTGCTGCAGGGAGCTCCTGAAGAAGCTAGGAGCTCTAAAGATGGACAAAAGTAACCCACTGGATGCTTGCCCAAATCCCCATAATGCTTTGGACAATCTCTGTTTAGCTGATGAGTACTTGGCAGATTTGCCTGAGCCTCTTCCATTAATCCCTTTCACAGTTTGGAGAATTTCTGCTATATCAGCACAAAATCTTATCTCATCCACTAAAAACACACCCTGGTTCCTCAGGCATATGCCTTTGAGACCAAATCTGTCTGCTCCCTATTGCACCCTCATGGGCACTTATGTCTTTTCTTAGGTGTGATATTCAGTGTTGTTTATAGTGCTCTAGGTGCAGTCTAACTACTTTATATACAATAATACTATCTTCTCTGATTTATATTGTATTCCTGACAATTCTGTTTGCCTTCTCCAATACAGAAGCACAGTGGGTTGAAGGCCATGGGGAATATCTCCATAATAACTTCCCAAATTTATTTCAAACTCCTAGTAACACACTGCAGTGACATTCTATTTGTTACCTCGTTGAATTCTTTGCTATTCTACATTGTCTCTTAGAAAAAGGCATTTAAATGATTTAAGCCCTCTGTGTCGAGCTTCATTGTTCTTCATTATTTGCTGTATTTCCTGCATTAGTATCGTATCCACACCTGAAAATTCAACTCTCAATAGCATTAGGTAAACCATTAAAAATAACAGAAAGCTGAGGAGGGTACATTGATCCTAGTGATCCTTTATGCTTTCTATTTGCAGTAAATCAGTCCTATCCTTTCCTACAGAGGACTTTTATTTTGTTGAGAAAATGTTCTTTCTTCTTCCAAGGCTTAGGCATTACAAGAATTTCTTCTGTTCTTGCCCGTGGCTATATTTTTTCTCCACAGCAGATTTTTTTTTTTTTTCCTCTGCAGCAAGACAGAGGCAATGGCTTAAGAAGTATTCATCAAAATGTGTATTTGGAACATGCAATAGCCACTCAGTGATACTGGAACAGTGGTGGGTTTAATCCATCTATCTAAACAAAGATTTAAGACACTTGTTATAGTGGCAGAATATTTTGCATAACACTATGAATTATTTTAAATAATTTAACTCTATAAATTGCTCTAGAATATTAACCACAGATGAAAAAGTAGATTGCAAAAATTAAACCTCAAACTTTAAAGCAAAATGCAATAAAAATTTTGCAAGAAAGCTATCGAAGCAGGGATGTGTTTGGAGGCAGGGTGATTCTCACCTCAAATGGTTTTCTCAGCTGATGCCACCACTTGCCATGTCTGATATGCTAGAAAACCTAGAATAGGTAAGCTGAAAGGAAGGTAAAAGTTGCCACAATGGAAGAGTGACTTTTTAGAAAGCTAAAAGTTTTTTTAATATATCATAACAGAAATAGGAGACAATAAATTGGCCATCAAGATTTCTACTTTTTAAAATGGTATTGAAACTCTGGATCTGGTCTCCCCTAGCGGACCAGCCAAAAATGCTTTTGTTAACATCTACCTTGCTGTACCCTATTGGCTCCTGCCTTTATGTATCTGTGGGAGTCAGACTGCAACCCAGTATATTAGGGACCAAATGAACAGGACTCCATTTGTGGCTGCCCATCCTCCCTGTGGGCACTTCACCAGTAACAAATCAGGTTTCTCTTCAGGACAGGCTACTCCTTATTTGTTTCCAATGTCAAAGACATTGGCCTTTATCTTCAAAACAACTAAAACTCAAGCCAAATTACATTAAAGATGAAATTAGTTTCTTACAGTCAATACAATATTTGTACTCCCCAGGAAATGATGCAGAGTGCCCATCATGAATTATACAAGAGTCAGCCAGCCCAGCCATATGACAAGTTCAGTGGAAAAGAAACATCTCTGGTGTGTCTTACTTTAGTAATTGTTACAGAATGTGACCCTTCAGGAAAGGCATTTCCACAAACATAATTTCTAGCAGAAAAATGCTGCTGCCCACTTCCTCTTCCACAACCAAAATAAAATTGATCAAATCTGAAACAGAACTTGATCCTAAATAGTTTTTGATTGATAAAAGAGGTAATAGGGGGTTTATGGGCACAAAATGATAGAAATAGGCTCAAAAGGACCTTAAGTGGTCATTTTCTACCAAGGTTTGTGTTTATCTACCTATTTCATAGTACTCGGTGTGCTCCCTCTGCCGCTGACTTTGCATGGAAGATAACTAGACGCTGTACTGTGGTGGATGGCAGTATGAAGGTAAAAAACAGTTGCTGAAGAATTTGAGCTTGAAACTTCATATCAGGATAACCATTGTTTGCAAATGCTTTAAGGCTGTGCTTTAAAAAAAAATTTTAAAAAGTAGCCTCAGGAACTTTATGGGTTGCTCTTTGGCAGCCCATTTATTGGACTGTTATCCTTATTGAGGTTTTTAAAGAATGCCACAAGGATCATGCTGGTATTTGGGGAGCTTCTACATCAGTGTGCAACACTAAGTACCCCATCTCAGTCATGCTCAGAGCAAGGAGAAATAAAGAAATCTTTGCGTGGAGACTTCGCTGAACAATTCCCTTCCTAACCATTTCTGTGTCATATTTGATAGTCTTTACATAGCTGAAAACAACTGTTTAGGTAGGCACCAACCCTTTGAGGAGTTGACTGAATAACTTGGAAAATGGTCCTTCAGCATTGTACAAAAGTTGCTTCAGTGAACAGAAGGAGATGTCTTGATCACCAAGGAATATTCAGCTGTCGGGGTGCAGCAATGGGTGGCTGTTCCTGAAGACAAGGGAGCCAGCAGCTAAGGGGGATCTGAGCACAGTCTATAGGCTCACATCCCACAGGATCCAAACACAGCAGGAAGAACCAGGGGCTGGTAACAGGGTCCTTCAACAGTCCCAGACATGGCAAGCAATGAACCAGGGCTGGGGTCCCTCCAGGGAGCCTTGGCAGGAGGAAAAGGAAATGGAACTGGAGACAGAGCTGGAGACACAGCACAGTCCCTCCAGGAGATGGGGCCAGAGTGAGAGCTGGAGACCAGCACTCCTGCAATATTGCTGGGGCAGGGACTGATGGCCATCACCTGAGCTAAAAAATGGGTTCCTGGGCCCATGGACAGGGAGTGGAGGAAGACCCCAGGTCAGGGCTAATGGTGCCCTCAAAACCCTGATACTTGCTTCTCAGGGGTCCAGTCACTATTCTAGTGACGTTCCTGCACCCATTAAGCATCGCCCTTCTGCTTAATGGCTAATGCCATTAGGAGTTTTGCTAATGAGCAAATCTAGATTGCGTGACTTACAGTCCTACACAGAACAGCAAAGAAAATTTCTCCATGTATACTGTAAAACCATAAGACAAGCTTCAGAGGTTTACACACTAATAAATACTACATTATCCTTAAAAATATCTGAGACAAATAGAGACTAAATTACCAGGACACATTTTCAACATAGTAGGGGTTGAATCTTGACTTCTTGAGGCCAATACTAAAGCCCTAACCACAAGCTAAATTTTCTTCAAAGAATTTCAATTTATTCCCTCTAGATATTTAACTGGACCATTTCATTACTCAAGTGAATGCATAAAAATGTTACCTCATCCACAAGACCCTTCTATGACAATGTCATTCCAATGAATAGAATATAGAATGATCAAAAAGATTTGGCACTTTAACTCCAATTTTCATGGCCAAGAAAAAATATATTCCCATTTCACACATTAAATATTTGCAACTGCAGTCAAAAATGGCCTTAATCCTAAATCAAACTATTGACACTCATGGAGTGAAAGACTTTACAATTTATTATTTAGATATGAGGTATTTTATCTGAATGTAAAATAAGCCTCAATTCTGAGTCAGTCTCAGGCAGGTGGTGACCCTGGTGTTTTAATTTATATTGGACCATGGACAATATTAAACATAATTTCAAGTGAGAGTCAAACACTGAGAAAAATAAGATTGAAAATGAGAAGACATGGCATGTCAGTCCACAACAAACAGCATGTAGAAGAAAGATGCAAGATTGCCATGGTGAGTAATTAGCCTTCAAATCTGTATTTCTTTTCAAAAAAAAACCCAAGTTCACATCTATATAGAAGTCTAAACAAGTTTTACAATCTACAGTATTCTTGTGGTTTAACCCCAGCCAGCAACTAAGTGCCACACAGCCCCTCACTCACTTACCCCATGGCAGGATAGGGGAGAGAATCGGAAGAGTGAAGGTGAGAAAACTTGTGGGTTGAGATAAAGACATTTAATAGGTAAAGCAAAAGCTGTGCACGCAAGCAAAGCAAAACAAGGAATTCATTCACCACTTCCCATCAGCAGGCAGGCGTTCAGCCATCTCCAGGAAAGCAGGTCTCCATTACGTGTGAAGACAAATGGCATCCCTCCAAACATCTCCCTCTTCCTTCTTCTTCACCCAGCTTTATATACTGAGCATGACATCATATGGTATGGAATATCCCTTTGGTCAGTTGGGGTGCGCTGTCCCAGCTGTGTCCCCTCCCAACTTCTTGTGCACCCCCGGCCTGCTTACTGGTGGGGTTGGGTGAGAGCAGCAGAAAAGGCCTTGGCTCTGTGTAAACACTGCTCAACAATAACTAAAACATCCCTGTGTTATAGAATCATAGAACTGTTTAGGTTGGAAAAGAACTTTAAGATCATCAAGTCCAACCATTAACCTAGCACTGCCAAGTCCAACCACTAAGCCATGTCCCTAAGCACAACATCTACACCACTTTTAAATACCTCCAGGGATAGTGAATCAACCCCGGGCAGCCTGTTCCTGTTGATTGACAACCCTTTTGGTGAAGAAATTTTTCATAATATCCAGTTTAAATCTACCCTGATACAACATGAGGCCATTTCTTCTCATCCTATCACTTGTTATTTGGGAGAGGAGACCAACACCTGCCTCGCTACAACCTCCTTTCAGGTAGTTCTAGAGAGCAATAAGGTCTCCTCTCAGCTCCCTTTCCTCCAGGCTAAACAACCCCAGTTCCTTCAGCCGCTCCTCAGAAGACTTGTGCTCTAGACCCTTCACCACCTTTGCTGCCCTTCTTCGGACACACTCCAGTACCTCAATGTCCTTCTTGTAGTGAGGGGCCCAAAATTGAACCCAGTACTCGAGGTGCAGCCTCAAGGTACAGCCAAGTACAGGGGGACGATCACTTCCCTAGTCCTGCTGGCCACACTATTTCTGATACAAGCCAGGACGCTGTTGGCTTTCCTGGCCGNTTGTCATAGAAGGGCATCAGGTTAGTTAAGCAGGACCTGCCTTTCACAAACCCATGCTGACTGGGCCTGATCATCTGGTTGTCCTATACGTGCCGCATGATGGCCCTCAAGATGATCTGCTCCATAACCTTCCCTGGCACTGAGGTCAGACTGACAGGCCTGTACTTCCCCAGATCCTCCTTCTGGCCCTTCTTGTAGATGGGTGTCACATTGCCTAACTTCCAGTCAGCTGGGACCTCCCTGGTTAGCCAGAACTGCTGACAGATGATGGAAAATGGCTTGGTGAGCACTTCTGCCGGCTCCCTCAGTACTCTTGGGTGGATTCCATTTGGCCCCGTACACTTCTGTGTGTCTAAGTGGTGTAGCAGGTCACTAACTATTTCCCCCTGGATTATGGGGGCTTCCTTATGCTCCCCATCCCTGTCTTCCAGCTCAGAGAGCTGAGTACCCAGAGAACAACTGGTCTTACTACTACAGACAGAGGCAAAGAAGGCGTTAAGTACCTCAACCTTTTCCTCATCTTTTGTCACTGTTTCCCCCCACATCCATCAAAGGATGTTTTCAGCACAAATCCAAAACAGAGCCTCATACTAGCTACTATGAAGAAAATTAACTCTATCCCAACCAAAATCAGCACAGGTATCCAAAGAGAATAAGTGAAAAACTTATCAAAAGTTAACACTTTCCTTTTAAGAGATGCCACATCCAATTAACCTGAACACGTCTAACACAAACTCCCACACACACAGTGTGAGAGCAGCTGGTTTGGAGTGGTCACCTTGGAGACTGATAGATTTCTGGAAGCGCTTATAAGAGAAGGGGTCTCTGTGACTTTGGACAAAGGCATGAATTGAGTTTTGTGTACTTGTACTGCAAACCTGTAGGATTTGGGGAAAATATTTGGGATTTATCCTTTCCTTGCTTTGAAACAGGCAAGCATTACAGACAGTTGTATTATTTGCTTTGAATTCACATCTGAGCAGATATCAAGTCTGAGACCAAGGTTTCAAATTCAATAGCTAAAGATTTAAAATTTATAAAGAATTGAAGTGTGGATTTCCTCTAACAAGGTCAAGGTACTGTTCTCTGTTTTATTTCAACCATCGCAAACCACCAGTGTAATATTCAGGTTTCATCCAGTCTAAATTCAACTGAAGTCCCAGCTCTTCAGCTCTAGGTCTGCCGTACTCCCTGGTCAATAAGGGAGCACAGAGTAAAGCCTCTTAGAGGGTATTTAGGTCTGGTAAATTTAGATCAGTTTATTCTAAGGGTCCTGATAGAATGATCACCTCACTACCTCTGCTAATGTAAGCTTTGGTGATTGGTAAATCTTCCTGGATAAACGACCGATCTGGTGTTTCACATCTGCTATTCTTTTTTCCCTTTTGTGGAACTTGCTTATGCAGTCTATTCTGGAAAATGAATGTCATTAAGAATGAAAGGGAGACAGGTAGTACTATTAATGACAAGGCAAATACTATATACAATGTATGGAGAAAAGCCAACACAGAGAGTTGTCATTTATAAACACTAGGGAAATAATTCAGCAGGGGAATGAAATTGGTGAAAAAATATATCCTGCCAAACTGACAGGAAAAGTAAGTTACTGCATGGTATTCACTTGCAGAAGTATACAAAAACAACTGCTGTTTTCTGCTTTCTCTCTTATAAAAGCATCTTTCTTTTCATATTTATTCATATGCATGCAGAGAAATCTAGGTTCATAGGGGTTGATTTTAAAAGATTTTGATAACACCTACTTAGCCCACAAACTATAAGTTTGTGCACTCACTACCAATTGGACCAAGAGTCAAGATTTTAAGCCCAAAGTGACAGATTCTACTAGGAGGTCTCTACTGGGATTAATACAAAACTGCATTTCACAACCTGCTTGGATCATGGGAAGCAGCGAACAAACTGCTTTCACTTTCCTGAGAGGAAGGTCTCACAACTGCCACCTCTAATGACCAACATAAATGGAAAAAAAGTGACTCAAAGGTGGTGGAGAACAAGGGAGGCTGAGGAGAGGTCATGCCCTGCATCTCTGAGGAGAACTGGCCAGGCAGCTGAATTTCAGTTTTGCAATAACAAAGCAAAACAAAGTGGCTTCTTTTTTTTCTTTTCCTTCTCTAATCTTTCCAGAAGACAAGAATACTTATATTCCCCTTCAAAATATTGAGAAGTGTCTGTCCTTAAAAAAGGGAGCGGGTGGACTTTAGCAAAGCAGCGATACTAGAAGAACCAAGTGCCATTGCTAATATTCGCAGATTCACAGATTCCAAAATTGGTAGGGGTTGGAAGGGACCTCTGGAGATCGTCTAGTCCAACCCTCCTGCTAGAGCAGGATCACTTAGAGCATGTTGTAATGGGATGCCGTTTATTCAAAGGATATTCAAAGGATATCTAAATCATGTAACCAATTTCTCCGTTTCTAACCACTGATTCCCTTTGAGGGGCTTGATGTGTGCAGACTCATGTTACACTAACAACTCGGAAGCTTTGGCTGAAGCTGCCATCTAAGTAATAAATGGGCTGTTCTGGAACCACGCTTTGAGCCAGCTGCTGGAAACTTCCAGGGCACCTGGAAATCTACATTTGTTTTTGCCTCCATTTCAAACATCTAAACCTGTGATCCACATGTGGACATCCTGAGTGACACATAAACACAGTGAGAGGAAGTCAGTACCTCTGAAGACCTCCAGAAGAAAATCCAGTTCATCTAAGTTAAGTATCTATCTCCCTTCATTGACTTTGAAGAAACAGTTTAGAATTTTCAAGGCATTTTTTCAAGGCATCTGTTCAGTATGCAGGTTCTGTCCCCCTTTTAAAAATGAACTCTTAGTGGTGCAGGACCACCTATTTGCATAAATGATAGCAGCAGCAACTCTGTGTTTGCAAAAACACCTAACAATCAGAATACATAAAAAAGAGGTAGGACAATCAGGTTCCAGGCTGACCTGGGAGAGTTTGAACACCTGCCTCCAGTGAGTGCTTCAAAGCATGTGGGATGAGGAACTCTGTGCCTCAGTTGATGAAACTATTCTACATGCAGCCAAGATAAGAGTTGCTACTAGAAGCAAAGCAAGATAAAGAAATCTGATAGATTTCCAAAGTGGATGCTGGCAGAAAGGAACAAAACTGGGTTCTTGGCCCTGAGATGTGTGTGCACTTCACATCAGAACTGCATTATGCTGTTTGCTAGCAGCATCCTAGGCTGCATTAGACAGAGCACTGCCAACAAGTTGAGGGAGGTGATCCTTTCCCTCTGCTCAGCCCTGGTGAGACACATCTGCAGTGCTGTGTCCCATGCTGAGCTACCCCCAACAAGAAAGACACAAACATACTGGAGCAAGTCCAGCAAAGGGTCACAAAGATAATTAAGGGACTGGAGCATTTGTCATACGCAGAGAGACTGAAAGAGCTGGGACTGTTCAGCATGGAGAAGAGAAAGCTTAGGGGGATTTAATCAGTGTGTATAAATACCTGATGGGGGGAGTAAAGAGGACAGAGCCAGATGCTTTTCACTTGTGCCCATTGACAGGAATACCAACATGTGCATAAACTGAAATACAAGAAATTCCCATTTAAACATAAGAAAAAAAATCTTTTCCAAGGTGAGGGTAGTCAGGCACTGGAAAAAGTTCCTCAGAGGGTCTGTGGAGTCTCCATCCTTGAAGATACTCAAAACCTGACTGACATGGGCCTGAGCAACCTGCTGTAGGTGACCCTGCTTTGAGCAGGGGATTGGGCTAGATGATCTCCAGAGGTATGTTCCCACCTCTGTCACTCTGTAATTCTGTGAAAATTAAAAGCCACCATGGTGGCAGGGACCAAAACCTGGGATTGGGTAGGGGATGATGAAAGTTATACAACTTCCAATTTGAGCAAGGCAGCAGCAGGAGCGTCAACCAGTTCTGGGAACTAAGTGGGCTGGATTGCTGTCCAGGAACAAAGGTAGGATCTATCCATTGATATAATTTGCTAAATAGCAGTTGTACAGCTGAGAAAATTTTTCAGAAATATTTTCCCAACTGACTGTACTGCTAGTCAGAGCCCCACGATGCTCCTGAAAGCTTAGACAGACTGTGAGCACCCTTCCTCCCACCCTGGATAAGATCCAGACAAAATATGTCCTTGTTATGTTTCCATAATGCATATTTAACTACTATTACTGTTATTTTGCTTAAATTATATGAAGATCTCAGGCCCTGGCTCGTTACACAAATTTTATGCTGCAGGACAAGAGTAGTCAGCTATGTCTTTCTGCCTGATACTGCAACTATGAAAGCAGGTGCAATCTTTGGCATAAAAGCAGCAGGGATACAGTGAAGTAAAGAGAGATTATTACTATGACACACAGAATTAATGAGACTTTTTCTGGAAATCTTTGGCAGAAAAATTTTAGAAGCAAAACAGAAAAAAAAACAAAAAAAAAAAGCCAGAAGATGTAACTAAGGTTTCAAAAAATACATTTAACTATAAGAAAGACACGTCATTTATTTAATTTCTCAAAACACAGATTACACCATCACTTGATCACAGCCTACAGATATTACACAGGAAAAGATTTCGAAGAGCAGAGAAATACTGCCAGTAGATAACGGTATAAAGAAATCTGTTATCTGAAAGCTGAACCTAGACAAATTGGGAGTAAGAAAGAAAGTGTCAATCTTTGAATGACAATAAGTATCCAGTGAAACAATTTAATGACTGACACAATGGATTTTCCATCATCTGAATTTAGTACATCACTACTGGATGACAATAGTGTTACTGAACATATCCAACAAAGGTGATTGTTGGAAGAAGGACATGAGCTGACAGACCTCATTGATGCCTGTTTTAAACACTTGATTGATACATCTGATTCTGAACCTGAGAGGTTGGCTTTTTGAGTGGTGGTAATTATCTTACCTTTAATTAATGTGCTATTAGTAAGCCTCTAATGATTGGTTTATACTCAAGATGTTTAGCATGAGTAGTAGCTACTCTGCAAATAAATAAATCTCCTTCTATGTTAATGTGTACAACAATAAAAAATCTTTAATTTGCACAATCTTTTTATTTTTTCCTCTCCTCTTGCTATTACATTATGACTAAGAAACAGAGGGAAAGTTAATTCTTAAGTCTATAAAGTTCCAAAACAGCAATCACTGAACCCAAATACTAATAAGACAAATGCAAGATGACCTTGTACTGCCTAAATAATACATTCAAGCTAATAAAGATTGAGACAGTAATGCATCGATGTCAGCTGGCTGTGAACTGTCAAACACAGAGACGTGTGGGATGAAGGCTATGCAAAGAGCAAGCAGGTGCATGCAAGTGAACTGTATTATTCTGGCCACAGTACCAAATTTAGAAGCCTCGTGCCCAGCTTTGTTTCAGTCACCACTTTCAGAAGACAACACCTGCTTGGTAATCTGCCCAGATTATCATCTTTGAAAGGCTGTGGTGATAAGAGGCAGTCCCTGACAAATGGAGGAAGGTAAATGTTGCACGCACTTTCAAAAAAAGGCCAAGGGGAAGATCCGGGGAATTAAATATTGAACAGTCTCGCTTCAGTCTCTGGGAAAATCATGGAGTCCTCTTGAAGCACATTGCTGCACAGGTGAAGAAGAATAGTGTGATTGGGAACATCCAGTGTAGATTTACAAAGGGTAAATCAATCCTGATCAATCTAATTTCTTTCTAAAATAAAATTACTAGATGTCTAGATGAGGGAAGAGCAGTGCACGTCATGAATCTCAATTTCAGCAAGATTTTCAACATATTTCCCACAATATTCTTGTATCTAAGTTGAGATGTCATGGTTTGGATGGGTGGATCAAAGCAAGGCATAAAACTCTGGTGGGATGATCATGTTCAGAGAGTAGTGCCTAATGGGTTGTTCTGTACCTCAAGGCTGGTAACAAGGAGAGTACTACGGGGGTCAATCCTTTATTCTGCTTAACATCTTCATCAGTGACCTGGAGTAGGCGACAGAGTGTACTCTTGTTAATTTTGCAGGTGACGCCAAACTGGGGGACCAATCGATATGCTGAGGGCAGGCCTAACATCCAGATGGACCTAGGCAGGCAGGAAGAGTGGGTCAACAGGAACCTGAGGAAATCCGACATGGACAAATGTAAACCCCTCACCTGGAAAGGATGAGCTGCTGTAACTGCATGGGCTGGGCACTGCCTGCCTGGGGAGCAGCTCTGTGGGAAAGGCTCTGGAGATCCTGCTGGGGCAAAGCTGAGTATGGGACTGCAGGAGCACTGGCAGCAGAGAGGCCACCAGCACCCTGAATTGCTTATAGGAATCACTTACAACAGATTTGAGGGAATTAAAGAGGGTTGTGTTATTAGTAAAATCCTGGGAAATTAAGCACCCTGTACGGCTGGCATGGTGAAAGGCTAGTTTAGTCTGAATCACAGGAAATGAATAAAGCAGTGTGAGATCTGTCAGTGTATAAACCACATTTGGTAGCTGATCCTTTCCCAGTCAACAGTCTCAGTGCAAAAACACCAGGATATCTGTAAACATTTCCATTCCCTCTCTCCATCAGCAACAGTATTTCTGCAGTGCCACCATTTCTTCGTGTTGTGTTTTCAAGCTCAACAAAAAGTAGGTTCACGAGTATTTCTACACAGGTATTGTCAAGTAAAATTAACCTCATTAAATGGTAGGTGCCTATAAAGGTGATGCCTGCATTTGAACGACTTGGTCTGATTTTCCACTTTCAGTTCTGATTTCCAATGACTCGCTAAGGATGGCATTAATTGCACCCTACATGTGCCTACCTCACTTTAGGTGAGTTGCTCATCTGTAAACACTTGCCTTGTACATGATTTCATATGGTCAGATGAATCTCGCTTGAGGTGTTTTTCCTACTAGCTGAAGGTTTTGTGAAGGCTGCATGGTGAGATGGGGGCAGGAGAAGGTGAAATGGTGGTAACACTCTAAACACAGGTGGAACTGTATGTAGGCAAAGGCAAGACTGTTCTCCTAAATTTTGGGTGCCTGAGGGTTACCTTTGTCTCACACGCCCAGCCTCAGGGTGACTCTCCAGCGCTAGCTTGCAATGGTTCCTTGGAAGTCTGTAAGTAACTGGACAGCCCCAAAAGACAGACACTGTGCAGACCCCCAGCATACGTCCTGGCTACGTGCCAAATTTCCTCATTTTAAGAAGCTCAGGAAAATATAGCATTAAACCACTTCTGACCCAAAAGGTGAACAAATAAAGTCCCAAAGGCATACAAGGCAGCTTTACAGACTGGACCACAGCAGTGCCAAGGCAGCCTGGCTGGAGCCCAGACAGTGGGGTGCAGAGACACCCGCACCCCCCAAACACTAGGTGATATAGTTTAAGTTGAAAAGCAGGGCTGTTCAGCTTGGCACAGCACTAAGAATATGTGGCCACAAAGCTTCTGGATCCAAATCAGTATCTCCAGATGTCACAGAGCTGTGCCGTGGGACCTCAGGGGTTCTGGCAATGCTGCATTGTGCAGCATAGGAGAGGCTCTGCTTCCTCTCTGCTAAAAGAAATGTCTGGGGGGTTGCTTGCCCCAGCACCTGATGTGAAAGTGTTTACAAGGAAACAATGGGGTTTCAGAGTTGAAGTACATTTTTATGAAGGTTCTGCACCTCTACACCAAAGGCATTAGTGATTTTTGGCAAGAAAAAAAATTTTTAAAAAAAGTGGATATGGCATAACAAGCCCCTGAAATTGGCCCTGGCACTGGGGTGTAAATTCCCCATTCATACTAAACTACATCTACTTCCCACTCTACTTGTAAGTCGGTTCACCCCAGGAGCCCAGACCATACGCAGCCCCCCAAGGTTTGCCTACACAAGCCCTCCCTTCAAGCTATCCAGGTGAGGATGAGGCAGAAATGTGCTCTGACTCCTCCCTACCCAACACACCCTGTTTTCCTTCCCAAGGAAAAAAAACACTGAGGGGAGACATGGCTTTTGCTCAAGTCTCATCTTGGCACAGAGGCTGGGTACGGCAGGAGGTGAATATGTGCAGCTGCACCTGGGAGCTGGCGAATGTCCCAAAGTCTCGCAGTGCAGCACACGCAGGGCAACTTTGTACAGTCAGCTCGGCATGGAGATCTCACAAAGTTAAAAGGCAAATGCCAATTCATACTCATTCTAGCAAGGATAAAGACAAACACAGATATTTTTGAAACAAGACTATAAAAAGAAAATTATTAAATGCATTAACCCACTACTGGAAATCCTTCACTTCCTGGGTATTGAAGTTTCTTTTCAAGCTCTCCTTCAGTTGTACAAATGCAGGAATGATTCCCATCTCTGACAGCTCTCCTGTTAACACATAATTCCTGGAATTAGCAGTGGGATGTAACACAGCATGTGGCTGTGACCCCAATCTGCAAAGCATAATTCTATTGTCTAGGGGCTGCCTTACTAAATATCCCAGTTCTCACTGTCTCATTGCAACTTGGGGTAGCAGTGGGTTGTGGTGTAAAACAAATCCTTGCTGCTTTTCTCCACCTTACCTGTTAGCTTTACCAAGACCCACTGTAACGTCCCGATGTACTTTTGAGTGGGCACACGGAGATCCATGTGGGAGTGCTTTTCAAATGTGCTATGGATGAGGTAACTCCCCTCTTCAAGACACCACTTCGTTGTAATTAAAGTAGGTACGAAGGCAACAATAGGGCTGCCTAACTGGCTCAGTTGTTGGTTAGCTCTGCTGATAAATTAGAATCTTCTGTTTTCTCAAACATGGAAATTCTGAACTAAGTCACAGGCTTGGCCATTAGTATGGAACACAATATTTAGGAAGCGTATATCTCAAAAATATTCCTTGTGTCCATGTCTTCACAATATAATTTTGTTCTTGATGTACACAAAGTGTAACTATGCTACTCAAACAACAGCAAACAGACTAATCACACCCCCATGGTTCAGGCCTTTCTGCTATTTGCAAAACCATGGCTCGACAGAGAAAATCTTTGTCAAGAAAATGTAGAAAAGTAGAATTTTAAAATGAGGATTGCCTATTACAGCAAAGGTTCTATTTTTACAACATTTTGCACAACATAACCATTCCTTTTATGAAGCCAAGAGATGCACCACATTAGGATGATTTCTGTAGTCATTTCTTACACTTTACTAGAACACAGATACACTCTGAGAATTTATTAATACATTGAAATCAAACAAGCCAACGAGCAGAAATAGTACAAATGATTACTACTTTGGGTTTTGATAAAATGTGTTTTAGAAACTGTTTAGAAACCAGAGAGAAGCCTATAATTAAGGAACAAACAGAATGAGTGCCACTGAATTTAATCTTGCTGGTATCAAAACAGATGAAAGGGCATTATGCATTACTATTGTTTAGAGCTGTAAAGTGTGGCTTTTCATAAACTAAAGGGAAGGCTGTTGAAAAAAAGTCCTATTCTGAAGTTGAAAAAGAAAAATTAAGCAGGAAATAATGAGCAAAATCTGGTTAAAAGAATAATTAGGAAAGCAAATAGAAATACTGAAGGTTAAATTTCCAAATATTCTTTGACCTACCATAAAGACTTTTCAAAAATTCATTTTCTACAGTTACTCACTGTATACACTCAGAAATGGTGGGGACTGATTAAGGAAATGATGCACTTGGTTATAAAGAGCTGCCTGTGTTTTACCTTGTGCTTGAAAGAGAGGGAGAGACAATCAGAAAATCATGGACAGTGAAAGCAGAAAAAAGAGATCAGGAGTAGAGATGGCAGGCCAGTCTCCATGGATGAGGCTGCAAAAAAAAAAAAGGATGCTAAATGTTGTTCTCATGCAAAGTCCTGAAGCACTGTTGTAGAAGGGTTTATTGACCTTTCACTAGTCCCACAGGCAAAGTGAAATATTGGCCAGCTCTGTCTCTGCTAAAATGAAACAAACACACTCCAGGTTTGGACTATTTATGGTCTTCCATCATCAGTCTACAGCAAAAAGGAACTTTATAATCACACAGCTAAATTAAATAAGAACAGAACCACAACTTAACAACAATTTATGGTCAACAATTTTTCTGTTCGCATTGGGGTGGCAATCATATTTTGCTTCTCTCAGTTCACTGCGGTAACACTTCAGCTTGACAACCCCTGTGGCTCACTGAGAGTTGGTGGAGTTACACCACAGTAAAACTGGAGACGCACAAAGAGACTCTGGCCCTTTTTTACTGACTGCTGTGGAAACTTAAAATAACTAGTATCAAAAAAATCCTTCTCTCCCTGTTGCAAGTATGAACTGCTGCCAGGATAAAAGCATATGAAACTGTGGTTTTAAATTGAGTTTCTTCTGTGAAGTCTACAAGTGATTCAACACGACAGACATTCAAATTACACTAGTCCAGCACGTTCTTACCCAAATCCCCATCCTGTGCACTTCCCATTACTATGCCAGTGCCTTTGCTACTCCCAGTGAAATCAATGGCAAAATTTCCATTCATGGAAAAGACCAAAGCCGCTTGTGCGAGATGTGCTTCTCTCTCTCTCTTATCTTCTCTTTCTCTACCCTTTCTCTACCAAACCTTTGGATTTTGGGGGACTGTGATGGGTCCTGCAATGCCTGTTCCAGAAATATACATCCAAGAAGTAAAACCATACAGTTTTGTAGGTTCCTTCTGCCAACCCAATGCTCCCAAAGCATACCTATCACCTCCTTTTGCAGGTGTGCTTATGGCAGAAACATACAGGCTCAGAACAGCACCAGAGAGTGAGGGTTTATCATTCTGAGGTTCTCTGGTCCTGAGCTGATGTCTGCAATGGAGCAGTCTGAGATATCTTCAGAGAGTGTCTCAGAGATTTGCAGGGTATGATCTGGCTTCATTAACTGTCTGGCAAAAGAAAGTAATCTAATCATCTAAGAACTGGTAGGCAAATGGCATGAGAAATCCTGTCAAATCAAAACTCTAGGCTGATCCAAAAAATTGGATACAAAATTATCACATCAATGAAATGGTAGCGCTATTGATCCAAACACAGACGGTGAGGATTTCTATAGATGAGCCATGTTTTGTCTCATTCAGGATGTTAATTTGGTCCCAGTCGTGCAATTCTTAGCTATATAAGGAAACTAATATCTGGGGAGGAAATTCTTAGACTGTTACCAGTTTGCCTGTGTATTAGGGCAGCAGGATCTAAATCTGTACTGTCTGTTGCTGGAGCTGTGCTGCATGGGAAAAGTCATGCAAAATTTTAACAACAAAGCAGAAATTAGTTGTCACAAAAAAAGCAGCTTTTGACAGTAAGACTAGTGAGTCATATCTGAAAGATCTGGGTTTATCGTCTGTTTGGAGACCTGCAGCAGATAGCCCTTGACATCTACATCAGGTCTCTAAAGGTTTACAGCCAATGCTCACAGGGAGATGTGCTGGCTCTATGTCCCATGCTGTTCTGGGGGCCACACATAGCTGATTCGGGGATCTGTGTACACATTGGTGTAACTCTTTTAGACCAAACACAAATCTTCAGCCACTTAGTCACGTTTCTTAGTTTGTTTTGATAATACCCATTTATTTGCAATAAAGGTTTCAGAACTATTTTTTTTTTAATAAAGAAACAAGTACTCACTGTATATAAGAAAGACGTATTCTATGCTATGCTTTATGTTGTTCTGAGTTTTTATTAGCACAGAGAAATATAATAACTTCTTGCTAGTGATTCTGCAACTTTGAATTACCCATTATTTTCACCAGCTATAGAAAATATTTGCTTTAGCAGAAATCTATGCAGATCAGGACTAGATTTTCTCTCTGATACAGATGAAAAGACAGGGTTTGGGTTGTTTGGGAGTTTTTTTGGTTATTTTTTTTGTAAGGACAAAGGGGAGTGTGGGATCTTTCTACCTAAACAGGTACTTGTAATTTTTGTTCTTGCAATGGCAAAATTAAATCTGCAAGCCAGATTATAATGTTCTTGTAAATAAGCAGCAACCTCCTGAAATGACCAACTCTCTCTCACGTACAGTGTCTCTGAAAAATGGTTCTACAGTGCTGCCTTTGCAGACCATGGTATAAATTCATGTGCAAAAGATAGTGATTAATAGAGTAAGGATGAAGTTCATTTTATCCCATTCTAGTGACCTCAAAGTGCAAAGTCATTATCTAGGATCATTCTAAGTGACTCCAAGGTCACTATAATCAAGAGGCACTTGAGGGGGTGAGTCTCACCATCTTCAAGAGTTTCTTTATGAAAGGCTACATCACCCTGCAGAGCTGCTTGCCTCTCCGTAACAGCTGAAGCAAGGAACAGGTTCAGCCATGCCAGGATGCCTCTTAAAATTAGTGAATGGATTATTTCACATCTCTGATCCAGAAAACTCAGAAAACTCCAGAAAACTGTGTTGCGAACAGATATTTTCATTGATATTTTTGCTTGTTGGCCCAGTACACTCTTTCTCTCCCTTTCGGGAAACCAGCAGGAAATAAAATGTAGAAAAAAAACTTAAAGAACTGCAAACTTGAGAGGTTTTCTCTCAAGCTGCACCACCTGCACCAAAACCGTCCAGGCCACTGGGAAGTTCTCCAGATGCTGCTGAGGCCTCCATTGCATAAAGATCTATAAAATACACTTTTAGATGTGAAATATAGAAAGAGTTCTGAAAGAACCAGCGTGAAATTAGTCAGATATCCCCAGGTTCTCCTGCACAATCACATATCTTGCCTGTCAGCCCGGAACTGGAGGCAGACGTATGGCACGGCTCTAAACAAAGCGACAAACAGAAGCCCTGCCAAATCCATACCGCTGTTCCAAGGCCATGAATTCAACGAGCCTTTTGCATCAATTGTTTTCTCTTGGGTCAGCGCGTGACATGTCGCTCTGCGTGTGAGGAGCTGGGATAAGACCCTGTCGCTCTATTGTCTTCGCCTCTTCCGAAGAATCTCATTACGAACCTGAAGAGCTCGGCTAATGGAGTTTAAAGTGACAGAGTCTTTTATAGGCCAATAAAACCTTTTAAGATGTACTTCAGGGGCTTCTAATTCTCTCAGCAACACAGTAAATATAATGAACGTAAAAATTATCCTTGCAGATGTTGTGGTGTCAGTAACAATAACAAAATCTCAGCACGGCACAGGACCAAAATAGCATCTGGGATTTTGATTCACTCAATTTAATCACACAGTGTTTGAGCATTTGCGGTTTTACAGTTTTTGTTTATTGATTTACAGTATTTTAATAAGATTACTGTGAAAACATATATGCTGAACTGGTACTTATATGGGATATATACCAATGCCCATCACTTCCCTCATTGCTTTCTACAGAGTGCTAATTTGCAGCCCTCTGGAGCTCACAGGAAGATTTAACATTAAACAGCCTGCTGCCTAGTATGAGGGGAAGGAGATGACTAATAACTATTTCCCAAGCCCATCAAAAGACCATGAAGTCTTCTAAGACTTTGCAATAAGGGAAAATAAAAATTACAGAATGAAGTCATTTATATTTCTACTGATTTAAAACCGAGTGGGGAAGTATTAGCAAAGCAACACGCTGATCTATCGGTCACTGCTCAGGCAATTTCCAAAGCATTCTGAGTATAAAAGTCATTTGTTGCTTTGTGGCCAACACAAAACTGCCAGTAGTTTCAAATTTGTGGGCAAGAGGCCACAGGGAAGCAATTCTTCCCGCATCCATGCACTTGGGCACGCACATGCATGCGGCGAGGGATTTGTCATGCATAAGTTTTGCAGTCTAAAAGTTAGGTCAGTTAGGCAGCTGCCCATGCTTGGGGAGTGGTTCACACATGAAGGAGATTTTGCAGACTTTTCCGTAAATGTATTCCCTCCACTTGGCGATCGAGGTACCCAGGGAAAGCAGTACAAGTGCCCATACTCTGCAAGGTCTGGCCTCAGGACATCATGCTGCCACCTTGTCCGAAAAACATGTTTAGTAACCCAGGGCTACTGTGAAATAAGTACTCAGGGTGGTCCGTGGCCCTGCACCGTGCAGGACACTGCTGCCAGGGCCGTGCCCACCACCAGCACCGCTGCTGTCCCCAGTCCCTGTCAAAAACAACTTTTGTGAATGATTGCATTAAAGACAGAAGGAAAAAAGGCTGCTGGGAAGATCATTTCACTTCTGAACACATGTAAATGACTGCTTGTCAACTTCACCCATGGGAATCATTTTTCACTTGCAGTCTCAGATATCTCTTGTCATAAAAAGGACACTGTGAAAGCCAAGGTTTTCCAGAAGACTTGCCAGCCCCTGGCCTGTGATCCAAATTCCAGAGGACAACAACCCCTGTCCTCTCAGCAGCTCCCATCACACAAGCCGTACAACCCCCTCCTAACTCCGATAGTACGGATGACTCCCAGGTGCTGTCGGTCGGTGTAACTGCATGGCGAGCGCACTGACTGCTGCCAGCTTGACAAGCAGTCAGATTAACACTGTGCTTGGTAAAGGCAGGGAGTACACTGGAGCAAAGACAGACTTTGGCATTAATTTTTAAGCAAGAGACATTTTTAGTCTCTTGCTTTCCAGTAATGTAAGGAATGGCCATTCATTAGTTTAGTGAACGGCCATTCCTTACATTACTGGAAATATTTGCTTTCTTCCTTCCAGCAGGCTTGGCCAGATAGCAGCTCTGAGCCAGACTTTTGCTTATACACCTTTATATCTTTGAGGTGACTCAGAACGTATTGCCACGGCAGGCTGAAATTTCCCTGCCACCGCTTAGATCCAGTACTCCTTCAGCTGCGTGGGGGCACGAGGCATAACCTCTCTCCTCTTTGTAATGGTTAATGCTCACGTTGTGCTCTAATGTGTCTGGCCTCAGAGCTTGGTCTATGTGCTTGCAGATATCAGATGAAGTCAAGTTTCCTCTCTCTGCAATGAATACATATTTGAGGTAGCTTTTTTTTTTTTTTCTTGTTCTAGTTCAGAATAGTCAATAGCAGTAGTAAAGTGTTTTCTACTCCTTCCCAGATTAAATCTGTATGTTCTCTTTAGTTTCCACTTTCAAAGAAAGGTTTGCTAGCAATATCAGCTGATCAAGTTTGGCATCGCTTGATGAATCAAGAACATTATTATTAATATCCCAACTGCCAGAGAAGCAGAATATAACTTTGTATGCCCTCCTCTGGGTTTTTAATCCATTCGGATGGGAACTGTTTAGTTGATAATTCAGCAGTATCAGACTTTTCACTTCAGAGGCAATGATTCACTCTCACATTTTATTTTTCTGTCATATAACAAACTGTTTGTATGCTTCTCTGTGTTGGTAACATAACTAAACAGCCATTTTGGTGAGAAGAGGAAGCAAACATGTCAAGGAATAAAAAAATTGGGGATTATTTAGGTTTTTTATCATTGATTTTTTTTCTATTTAAAAAAGTCAATTCCTTTACTGTAAAAAGTGAAACAAAAGGAAATGTCAGCTATTATTATGAATAAAGCACAGTTTACTTCAACCATGAGTTTCACCATTATTTTTTAGTCAGAACATCCCATGAACAATAAATTTTGGTATCTACTGACATTAGCAATAAAGGCCACCCCAGGCAGAGCATTTGTTTCAGTCAAGCATTATGTATTCTTAAGCTGCCAAACATGAGATCCATCAGAAACAGCAGCTGGGACACTAATGACAGCTACATACTGATATATCACAATAAGCTTCTCAAGAAAAAATTTTAAATATGTTTTAAAATCATTGAATTTGTTATTATGCTGAGTGGGCCTTACATTTTCTTATAACAGTTCTATACTGTAAGCTCTTACAATTCAGCAAAGAAAATGAGTTAGTGGATGCAAACAGCTGGGTCCTTTTTATTAAAAAAAAAACAACAAACCGTACTCCTGGGGAGTTTGATCCCTGAAAGAGAACTACTTTTTATAGTAAGAAAACACTGTCGCTTTTTTTTTTTTTTTTTTTGGCATTACATAAACAAATATTTAGCCTCCTGCCATACCATTTCTAAATACATACTTGCTTTGATGTCTCAGTGCTGGGACCTAAATTCTTTGCTGATTCATACCCTGTCAAATCAATGCAGCAATTGCACATAAACTATTATGTTTCAAAGCCTTGTCTATCCCAGTCTTGCAAACTCAGCTTTATGTTAATGTAAGAAAATTATATTGTACACTGGATAATCTCTTACTTTTTCTAAACTATCTCACCCATGATCCCCAAGGCTGGAGGACGTGTTTCCACTCACTGTTGTGCTCCTTCGGGTGGAATTCTGATCTGGAGAGTGCTTCTAAGAGCATTTCACCATAGAAGTTTTCTTAATTTTCGTGTTCCTTTTTTAGTTAAGGGAGGAAATCGGTGCAGACTTATTTGAAGGTTTAATCCAGCAATCTTTTAAAAATGGAATTTAAGTGGCATGTAGTAACAGCTTGGGTGAGCCGTTCACAACCAACCCACCGTCCCCAACACCTCCATGAAGGAGCCTGATAAACACCAACCTCCAGAGTGCTGCACAAGGACAGGGGCTGGGGTGTGCTGAGCAGCACTTGTGACCCGGCACAGCTCTGCACTGGGTGACCTGTGGGATATTAAATGACATCAGCGGAAGGAAGATGCATCAACAGATTCAGGAGACCAGTCTCAGGAAGAAGTACCAGATCTGGTTTTTTTAAGCCTCCTTGGTGAAGTTACAGAATTGTCACTCACAGCCTGATATGGTAGGAGAATCCCTACGCATTTTGTTTTCATTGCAGCATAATTGTCATCCCTTTGGGATGATATTTCCTTGAAAATCCATTTACATCTCAGGGCAGAAGGAAGAGGTTTTATATAATACCTATAGTTGGTCAAGTCGCAGAAGATGCAAACTAAGTTCTGATTCTTCAAAAGCAACATTTGGCACAGGAATACATTGAGCTCTGATTAAATTTCACTGGGAGAGGTTTCTTAGCTCCAGGAGGATACTCTTTCCCTCTATTGCAGCTGTTCCAGGCTGTATGTATAATTAAATATTCATTGTGTGAGAAAGACAGGAATACAGCAACCGACAGATAGGGAGAGAGGCTGTCCCCAAAGTCCAATGGGGTCTTCTTGGATGTTGGAAACCTTAATCCCAGAGGCCAAGTCCAGCTCTGTCAGAGAGTTTACTGCAGATGTCACAAGTATGGGAAAAGTGTGTATTGTGTATAGCAAAGCACGCTTGAGAAGATGTTCTTTCCTCCCTTAACATGTTACTCCAGTATTCCACCTTAACCTAAATCCACCATAAAGCTACCCATCTCTTTTAATGGTGAGTGGCATTTTGGGGGCAGTTAGCTTAAAAATCAATTAAAATGATTTTTTTTTTGTAGGACTTCTGCAGAGAAGATATACCATCTACATATATTTTTAGCCAAATGCTGACATTTGGTTCACCTATTTAATCACAATATGGATGGATTTTAGAATCATAAAATATTGATGTAGAAAACAGAGGTGGTCACTGTGAAATACATTTCATTTACTATCTGAAACCACTCACATATTCCTAGGGACTCTCTGTTATTGACAAATTTATAAATAGCTGTCATTTTAACATGCCAGGTTAAAAAAATGCTATTGCTATTATTACACACATTTATAATGTTTCTGGGGAATGTAATTGGCCCATCAGGATAATTATGACTCTCATTTTTTCCTTCTTCCTAGTTGCCTGCAGTAACTGGTGGGTAGTTTCATTGTCTTTTCTGGTTTATTTCAGAAAGCAATGAAACAGTTCAACAACATTGCTGGACCCCAGCACAAAGCAGAAATGAACCACTACCAGTGATCGAAGGATGGGGGCAGGGTGAAGGACCAGCCTCCTTCAGCAGCAGAAGAAAAGGCATCATTCCTTCCACTCCTCATTCAAGCTTAGGTCTATCCAAAAATATTCCTGTGCATACTTGGTGGAAAGAAACCGGGCAGGAATTGTGAAAGCGGGTGGAGGAGCCACCACTGAGGCTGGCAAAGCCCCTGGACTGAGCTCAGGTGCACTGACACCGCTGTCTTGCCCTGGGAGTGATCAGGGTGCTGCTAAACTCCCTTCTCCTCGTTACCCAAGTGTCATCTCGAACTTGCCATGTAATCAGTTGAATCAGCCCTGTAATCAGCTGAATCTTTTTTATATACATAAAAGATGTCTATTCACACATATACACCCATCCATACTCAAAGACATGCATATAAAAATATACATACATATATATATATAGACATATCTAAACATACATACAATTAAAATAAATTCACACACGCATGTAGTCTCTTGCTATCAGCTGAGAGAGGGAAGAGAAGAGAGAAGAGAGAGAATGAGAGAAAGAAAGAGAAATTAAGGCAAGGCCGGCAGGCTGGCAGGGAGGGAGGACGGCAGGCAGGGAGGAGAGAAGGAAGGACAGGAGGAAAATATGAAAACCAGAAACCCAATGGTTCTGTATTTTGTTTCTGAACTGTCTGGCACCAGGCGTTTCCACAGAAAGGTACATGCTCTCTGAGGTTCCATATGAGGTCTTTCTTCAGCAGATAATAACCTAATCTCTAATTTTTAACCATATGGTTTAATTACCACAGCACTTGATAAAACAGCCTTTTACATGTTTTGCTGTCCTTAGTATACAAACTCTACATATTCTCAACATGACTATAAATGAGAAATCACTTTCTTAACTGAAAGCATGAAACCAGAAGAAATCTTTGCATGTGAAACACCATAAATTATTGTGTATAAAATGATAGACTAAAAAAAATAAATAGATTTAAAAAAAACCCCACAACTTTGTTCTAAAGTGGCTAGAATTCATATGCACACAACCAACACAAGCAATGAAGCAGAAAGGTAAATCACTTAACAGTACCTGCTCTTTCACCCACAGGTCCTCGCCTAACCATCACTGTGAGTATCATTTCCAACAGACTACACACTGCTCTACATAAATCTATGCAAAACTCAGGGCTGTCTGCAGCTGAGGAAAGGTGCAAATGGTACAATTTTGGGAGGACATAAGCTAATTCACAGAAAGCAATTGTCATGCCCATTTATGCATACCCCTCATATACCTGCAGAATGATAAATGTACTCACAAAAGAAAATCTCCAGTGACATTTTCCATACTCTTTTGCTTATTAATGACACTACAAAAAGTACCTGTTATCCATAAAAAAATAATTTAAATGCATGTTGCACATTAACACATCCTGAATATACTCAGGATATTCCAGTCTGACAATTTTTGTGTAATGACTCCATACTTTTAAGAGATATTAATCAATAAAGGCGAACAGATAAAATAGTTTCAGGGAGAGAGCCACATTTCAAACCCCTTTCCTAGTAGAAAATCATGAATAGAAATGAAAATTGCATGAAAAATTCAAAGGCCCTGGAAGCTAGACCTGTCTGGAATTTCACACAGTTAAGCTTTAAAGAAGCAGAAATCCTGCCCTATTTTAAACACATTTTAACCCTTCAGTAGAGAGTTGTTATCAGCATATGATAGTAGAAAAGATATCCTACAAAGGAAAAGTAACCTCCGATCTATTATCTGTTTCCCTTATAATGTAATATAACTGTGTTGTGAAGGATACTAAAAATGTCACATATAATCTTATATATTATTACAGGAGAGGAAAAGAGGAAGAATCCCTTGTGAGCTGCTTAAGAATTTTCTTATGCCTTTTGCCTTCCAGTCTAAGCTCTGTGGATTTATTCTGGACTAAAAGACTCCCAGCTTGTTTGCTCCAATAAAAGCAACTCAGGTATTGGCAGTACTGCAGAACAGCGGGAGATTTTAAGTTAAGGGACTAGCAGACAACCTAGAGGGAACAAAATGTTACTGAGATTTTGTGGAATCTCATCAAAAAGAGGGTTGTTGGGGTTTTTTTCCTCTAGACATGCTTTAATAGATTTGGTGTCAGTAGGAAGCATGTGCCATCTTTCCTACTGTCTAAGTAATTATACAGAGCTATTAAGACGTTAAATATTTCAGCATTTGGAGAAAAGAAGTTAGGCTGTTTATTTTCATTGTGAAAAATCACTAGAAGGAAAGGAGTGTGAGAGGTATCACTTAGTATCTTGGCCAATATGGCTAACTAGCAGATGGCTCAGTGTAGGAGAGGTGAAAAATACACTGAATTACTTGCTCATGCTGAAGAAGGAAGCTTTCATCAGAGTGAGACACTGATCCCAGACTTTGCTATGTAGTGATCTAATTGTCCATCTTCGCTACTTCATAAAAAAACTTCACATCTTTTGTGGTACTCAAAATGTATGTGCTTACTCCTAAAATTTTGCATTTCTCATATAGATTTCTTAGTGCACCAGGGATCTACATATGATGGTTTAACCTTGGGGGAAATGCTGAGTGCTCTATTACTGCGTAATGAGTTGATATGAAATACTCTCAGTGCCAACTACCCCCTTGTTGCCTGGCCGAAGGCACAGAAAGGAAAATAGAAAACAGGACTCTTGTGCTGGACCGCCATCCAAGAGACACACACTGAAATGCCAAATATTTCTATGGTCTTTGAGATTTCTGGCAAGCCAGGTAATTCCTCTGCACCTTAGTCATTCATCTGCTAAATGGAAATCTCTTTAAAGTGTGCTCATGTGAGGATGGAGACCATCTCTTGCTGCCACATTCAGATGCCCTAAATTTTATTCACATCCATCCACCCATCTGTCCTGTGTTCCTTATTGGCAACTGAAACCAAGCCCATGGGATGCACCAGGCTCAGGGTGGAAGTAAGGTTGTCTGTAGTGAGCAGTTTGCCTGACATAGTGGACCTGTAAGTACCTCTTGAGCTGCTACTTGTCTATTTCACTACACACAAAAAATAGAATNGCTCCAGGCCCCTCATCATCCTTGTAGCCCTCCCCTGGACTCTCTCCAGTAGTTCCCTGTCTGTCTTGAACTGAGGAGCCCAGGACACATTATTTCAGATGTGGCCTCACCAGGGCAGAGTAAAGGGAGAGGATAACTTCCCTCGACCTTCTGGCCACGATCTTCTGAATGCACCCCCAGACAGCATTGGCCTTCTTTGCCACGAGGGCACACTGCTGGCTCATGGCTACTTGTCCACCAGGACTCCCAGGTCCATCTCCACAGTGCTGCTTCCAAGCAGGTCAACCCCTAACCTGTACTGGTGCTTGGTGTTGTTCCTCCCCAGGTGCAGGACCCTACACTTGACTGTGTTCAATTTTGTTTGGTTCCTCTCCACCCAACTGTCCAGCCTGTCCAGATCTCGTTGAATGGCAGTGCAGCCTTACGGTGTGTTGGCCACTCCTTTCCAGTTATATTGTCAGCAAACCTGCTGAGGGTATACTCTGTCCTCTCTTCCAGGGCATTGATGAATATGTGGAATAAGATGAAATGTGAAATCTGCCCTGAAAGCAGCCATTTTCTCCTCACATCAGTGCTCTATGTAAAAAAACAAATAATGTATTTTTTTTTCTGCATCAGACATAGTCCCTTCCTAAAATATAAGAACATAACAGTTGTATTTTCTTGAGCCACCCTCTGTTTCCTCAGTTTCCTTTCTATAACAATGACCCAAATTTTCTGTCAGGGTAATTAGACTAACCTAGTTAGTGGTCAGCATTTTCTTTTCAGTTCTTCTGCAAGCTCAAAAATGAGCAATTTGTCAAAATGCAGCAAACTTCATATTCAGGTGGCAAAGGAAGCCAAGCCTGAACATTTCGTGTACATTTAAATGTGCACTCAAGCAGTGACATGGAAATCAGTAAAGCAGCTACTAATGATCTGGTTCCATTAACAAATGCTCATTTGGATGGTAAGTGACCTGGGAAAGAGAGGAAATGCAATTTTGGCTGCCAATACAATAAAAAATGGCTGCTATTAGTGCTATATAGGGTTTATAATCAATTATACCTTTTATTGGCTCAATTCAGCTACACTGTAACCAATTAAACCTCTGTTTTGAATTAAAAAAACAGTATAGTGGGTTTTACAAAACCACCTCATGTACAGTTCCTTTAGCTTATGTTATTAATATCACCTTGGTTACTGGGTTGATGGAGCTTATTCCTGACATAATGTTTTTAGCTTTTGCCTTATTAGCCTAAAGTTTTCTAAAACATTTTTATCAGCAGAGGAAATATCTCTCTTCTGGACATCAAATTAAACTTAATTCACATAACACAACACAATCACTCTAGCCAATGACGAGAACATAACCTGATTCTGCCACCCTACTTTATACTGAGTGGGAATTTATTTTGCTACTGCCTACAGATGCTTACAAATATCTATTATGACACTTATTATGATTTAAAATGTGGAGTTTTTTCAGTAAAATCTCTTAAAACCAAAAAGTTTAAGTCCATTATGCTACACACTGCAGAAATTAATAGAAAATTATCCATTTCCCCAAAGAGCTTGGAGTCTTAAAGAAAAGTGACCATACAGAAGGTTAATATCTCTATCACAGCAGTACCACTTAGTCCTTTTCGACATCAGTCTTAGGAGGGACAGATCCTGCCCACTGAAAAATCCCCTTGAAATCAGCTGAAATTACTGTGTCAAGAAGACAAAGCATATTTGGCCCCAAGTTTAAACAAGCAAAAATTCATAAATAGCCTTTAATTCACAAGCCTGATCTATTTTTTCAGATCTTACTGACAGACTTAAAAAAAGAGTCTGATTTAAAGGAAAAACTGAATTCTTTGTTTCTAGCTGGTTATGGAACTGGATCAGTCCTGATCTCTATGCTTTGCAATCAAAGATATGGCTATTTTATTTGTGAGTGTCTTTTTCAGTAGCAAGCCTTTTTATAACTGGAGCCCAAAGTAATAAAGAGAATTGTTGATTGCAGTTCGAAAATAATGTGGGTAGCATGCTTAAAGACTATGGGATGGGCAACTCAGGTGCAGGTGGTTGAAGCTGGAGTGGAACGTGTTGGAATGACCAAGAAAGATGGGTGAAAACAGAGGAATTCAGAAGCAAGGATGTGGGATTGGAGATGGGAGAAAAGTGAGCACAGGAAAATTAGTAAGGAGGTTTAATCATAAATCTTGAAGGATGATATGTAGTTGAGGCTGAGTGAACTTACAAGCAAGTCAGAGGACCATTCCCTCCTATGGTCTTCTCACTTGAACTTCTGAAGGAATGAGTAGTTTAGAAGCACAGGCAAGTGCAGTGAAAGCATGAGGAGGCAGCAGGACTAAGACCAGGTCCCCTCAAAGGCCTGTCCTTGTAAGTCCCTCCATCTTGATGAGAGTGTAAAGGCCAATGCAGCACTCACTGATACTAAATCAGAGCATGGTCTACTAGCTGACGAATATACAAAGACTTTGAATGGTAAAGCTTTTAAAGAGTGCCCCAACATAGTGTATTAGGGAGGATCAAGAAGAAACAACAGTTCTGCATCATGTGCACACATTGAGTCACTACAGCAGGCTTTGGAGCAAACCTTTGGGAGGAGCCACTGTCTACATTTACTGTCAACTAACAGACAAATCAGGGTGTTTTCACCTCTCCCTTTCACCAGTAAAGGCACTTCCATATTAAATATTTTATGCAAGATTGATTCCTGGAAGACCCTCAGACTCCAGCACTTCAGGAGGTTACCATTAGAATGGCTCGCTAGAGTCCCAGTTTGAAGAATGCTTAGCTTTAGTCAAAAGGTTGCACATTCAGAGTTACCCTCAATGGGGTAAATTTCCATCTACAATATTATTTCCACACACCTTTGTCATGATTTCTATGGATTGGGAGTCAGTAACTCAAAAATAAAATACCCATTAAAATATTTTTCCTACCCTGTAACACCTTCTGGCTAAGTAAGCACAAGCTAAAAGAGTCAAGCTACATTTTCATCCTGAGCTCAATTTGATTTTCAGTACTCACCACTAATGCAATATCTAAAAGTGATTTATTGGAACACACCAGCTATATTTAAGCAGCAGCCAAAACAATTACATTTAATTAAAATTAAGGTCAAAGAAACACAACAAACTAATGTGACATTTCAGACATCAGCCTAGAATAGATGTTATGTTGGTTGATTATCAATTAGGTACAGTAAACACAAACGTGTTCAGCAGGCAATTCTCAGTGAAACCAGTTCAGACAAGCAAACAAATGCGGTGCCGGAAAATTTTCTCACTTTCTCTGGATTCAAAATCATCCTGCACACTGTGCTGTTCTTTCTATCCTTAACCTACTTCAGTGATTTCTTCTTTTTCCTTGAGGAAAAAGTAGTTCTGCCAGTAGTTCTCACCGGAGAGCAAAGAAATGCAAAATTGTGGCGGAAGGGGTTTAGTTTTTATTGTGTTGTATCATCTCTTCACCTTGAAAGCACAAAACATCTTCTCATCACAAGCCTTAGGCTAATCAGGCTGTGAGAGGTATTTGAGCATCTTCTACATGGCTGCATATCAGCAAGCTTGGTAAAAGGGTTTACTGTGAAATGGTTAGCTGCTTAGTCCTTTCTGTAGCAAAGATTACACAACTGTGATTTTATCTGTGTTTGTTTTCAGCATAAGTCCTTGCTTATAAATATATCTTTTAAAAATGGGCACTTTCACCCTGTATGTTTATTTAATGAGACAAATACCTTAAGGCTTGATGGCAGTTTTCTCCTAAACTCCTTGATGATCAGGAAAGGGTACCATATGAATAAAACAGTGCTCTGAGTGTCCTCTGACAATGGGGATTCAGTCATGTCCAAAATTCCTTCAAGTTCCTGATGTCTGAAGTGAAGAGAGTGATCTGGCAGTGGTGTAAATGGCTGCAGGATCTGACCTTCAGTCTCTTTTGTTTCCCATAGCTCTAAACAAAGCAACAAAGAGAAGCCCCGCCAAATCCATCTTCTGTTTCCCACTTGTAAAAAATAATTGTGGAAATAATACAGAAATAAGTTCTCCTGCAGCCTCTGCCTGTCTGGCAGGGACAGTAAGCACATCCACATCGCCCAGCGGAGCACACAGCAGAGACCCTCAAGCTCACCATAAGTTGTTTGGGTGCATCCACACACTACATTGTGCACACTGTGTAAAAATACTAGCTGATACACCGAGACCATTGCTCCTACTCAGCTGAAACCTGCCCCTCAGCTCGTCAGTTCCCACCACAACGTCTAGCCCAGGTGCAACAGTGCTCATTCAGCTCCACGGCTTGTGCTTCCGGAGAGAGTGCAAGTGGTGCTACCTCGGGGATCTCTGTGCAGCCAACAGATGCCCACAGAGCCCCAGCACAGCAGATTTCTGTTCTCCACTGGGGCCTCCTGGTGATGCCTCAGTTGAAATGTGTGGGAATTTCTACTCTGAAGACTCAGACTTTTAGGAATGCTGCATGAGGCTTACAAGCAAACACAAATGGAAAACCAAAGCTTAGTGGCAGAGCAGAGGGGTAAGGATGACTTATCCCTTTTGTACATTCATTGGAACAACACATCTTTGGGGACATGCCAGACCCCATCTGAATACAAATCAGAAAGCATTAGCATAGCAGCTGGGGCTACAGACAGCCAAGTTAAAGTGTGACAGGGTCACTGCTGAGGCTGCTGGAAACCAAACACAGCGACTGTGTGGAGGGAAGTCACCAGTAAAGCAGGACAAGGAAAGGCAGAGAGAAAATCACCCTGACTGGGGAGGAACTGGGGCAATTTTCCTATGCTGGTGACTTTTTAACTCTTCGTATAAGAAAAAGATACTAAAGGACCTAAGTGGGTTTCACAAAAGCAGCAGCCCTTACTTACCAGTGGTGAAATGATCAGAAAAAATTTTTCTTGAACACCTTCCTGATGTAGTCCTTGCTTATCCTGATCAAGGCAAAACATCATAATGGGATAAAACCTGATCCAATGATAAAATTACTCCAGCCTTCAGCTGGGACAGGCTTATGGTCTTCTGCTTTCTTCTGAAGATGGCAGAGAGATGGTCATCTCTGCAGACAGATCCAGACTGGACTTGAGTCCTTCAGGCTACTTTATGTGCTGCATGTAGCTCTCAAAACTGTCAAAGGTGGTGGTGATTAAGAGATGACACAAGCATATGTTGTACGGAAGCTGGTGAGATTTGGGCTACCTATCTCTCCTTTCAGCAGACCTGCTTGATTCCTTCCTCCAAGCTATGATTCACAATGTTTCAAAAATTCCTCGGGGCGCTCAAAAGTCCCAGAAAAATTATGACAGATCAGAAAGTCTGGAACAAACCTCCAGAGATCATCTGGCCCAACCTTGCTCAAAGCAGGGCCAATTTCAAAGTTACACTGGGTTTTGCAGGTCTGTGTCCAAGTTAAGCCTTGACCACTTCTTGAGGATGGAGGCTCCACGGACTCTCTGGGTCCCGTTCCAGTTTCTGACTTCTCTCACTTATTAAATAAGTTTTCCTTACATAGAGTCACATTTCCTTTGTTGCAACTGTGTTTGTTGCCTCTCATCACACAACACATCTCATTAAATATTTACATAAAGCTGTTAGGCCCCACCAAACCACCTCTGCTCAAGGCTGACCAAGCCCAACTCGCCCAGCCTCTCCTTACAGGGCAAGCACTCCAATCCTACCATCTTGGGGACCTCCCCTGAACTCCCTCCAGCTCATCAATGTCATTCCTGCATTGCAGACCCAGACCTGGGCGCAGAAGTAATCTCAGAAGTGCTAAAAAGAGGGAAGGAATCATTTGTCTCTACTTGCTAGTGCTAGGGCTTGTCTGCTTGGGGAGGAGGACCATGACTGAGTGGTGCAGCTCTCAAAGACAGTGGGTAAGTTGAATGCAGAAGAGTGGTTTATCTAACCCTGCAATGGAAGGACTAAAAGGCATTTGCTGAAACTACTTTTAAAAACATCTGCTTAGAACAGTCAAAAGAAAGTATTTCTACACACAGCAGGTAGTGAATATGTAAAATTTACTGCCACAGAAGGCTGAGGAGACAGTGTCAGCAGGCTCACAAAGGGATCAGATAAATTCATGAACAGAAGATGCTCAAAGTGCTGGGCAGGGATGTACATACTGTTGCTGTTCCAGCTGCAACACTCGTGGATGCTGGGAAGTACAGGGTGCCCACGGAAAGCGGAGAGGTTTGCATGCTGTCCCTGAACTGCCTCTCCTCTGGTCACTGTTGGAGGCAGATGGACCTCTGGCCACTTCTTGTTCTCTTATTCAGCTGAGCCCTGTGGGAGGTGACCAAGCTGATACTTATTTAATAAAAGAGACACAGGGACTGTAACTGAGTTCTCTTACATGAGAGATCAATCTTGCCGTGCTGAGCATCATCAGAAATTATAACAAACCGTATCCAGATTTGTTGTCCTGTAGAAGTTAGACCAGAAAACCATAAGGTCCAGTTCAGGAGAGGATTTACTGTGAGTGATTTCCATGGCTTTCAGGGGTCTGACTGCCCTGCAGGATGTGGCCCTACTAGCAAGGATGGTAAATCAAGTATACCCAATTGTCTACCATCTCCACAAAAATAAATAGAAATCACTAGCATAAGAATTGAACACTGACTGAAACAGCTCAAAATATCAAGCCATGTGAAGCACATTTAAATGGGCAGACCTGAAGGGTTTAACACAGAAAATTTTGATAATATATTTCTTATTTAGCCACCACTAGTTGGTGCAACTTACCTTGTCGTGGTGTGGTGGCTTGCGTGCCCTGTCGGGCCAGACTAAAATGTTGCACCCTGGCCCTCCAGGTTGGGGGTTTTGTTTTGGGCTAGCAACCCAATCATGTAAAAAACAAAATATGTTACAGAAATTGCAACAACACTATCCCACCGGGTTCAGTGGCATAGTGTTGTTGCAGCCCTGTGCTCCTCGAGGAGTAACAAGGACCAAACATTTCTTATTTAGGTATACTTTCCTTTTGTTTTCTGTTGACAAAGAGTTCCAAAACTGTTTTTTATCAGAATCATTAAAATGTGTGCCATGGTATTCATGAAATGAATGTTTGCAATCCTATCTATGGGTTTAAAAAAGTAAAATGAAAATTTTGCTTTGAAAAAAGTCAAAAAATGTGTTCTGTTACCATCAAACAAACAAACAAACGGATAGTATTTTTTTTCATTATTTGCTGCTGTTAAAGTAATTGCTTGTTTTTTGAAGAGGTAGTTAAGTGTGTTTACCCTCGATTTGCAAACATTGGACATTTTAGGACTTAGGCTATATACATATCAGCAGAAGGAACCGAAATAGTAAAAAAGTCCATACAGAATAGAAGAATATGAAATTTCCTCTTCTCTAATCAAGAAAGAAACATGGAGAACTCTTTATGAGGTAGGTTCAAATTTTTTTTCAGTAAGTTAAATCTGAGAATGTCCTGTAAGAGCAAATCTTTCTCTAAAAGCAATGCACAGCTCCACTTCCATGATATATAGCTCAGCTGAGGAGCTTTTTATGAAGGAGAATGTCAAAATATGTCAAGAAGAAGAAAAACAAACCTTCAACATAGCATTAAGGTGGAAGAAAGTAAGTTGAAGTTTCCTTCTGAGCAGGACACTAGATAAGGAATTATGAAAATGTAAATTTTCTTATTCTCCTTCTGCATGACTACAGTAAATGCATTTCAGTGTGGTTATAAAATAACTTACTGGAAGAAAAAACATGATTTGTGTAGGTCTGGTATAACCTCGAAGTTTGCCAGTCATAACATTGGAAGAATTTCCCAGTATAAGAGCTACTAGTGAAACTGTGGTTTCTGATATAGCTTAAACCAGTCTCTAAACAACATGAGCAAGATCATGTTTTTTCCTAATTCCAATGTATCCGGGAAAAAATTTAGCCTTTGTAAAATAAATAAATAAATAAATACCAGATCCCAAACAAGGTTGTTATGCTCAGCAGAATATTGATACAACTTTATCTAGGTTTCATTCATCCCCTTCCAGGCACTATGATGACAGTAAAGATGATCACAGCAATTATGTTAACAAGTATTAAGAAATTACTGCTTATGCTGTAGGAAGTGACCACTGCTGTGTGTTTCGGCTCACCCTGACAGTAAAAAGGTTAGCTTAAACCACCTATTTAGATTCCAATTTGTGCTGACTGCTGCAGAAGTGGTTTAAACTCCCCCACTCAGCTGAGAGCAGGCATCTGAGCTGTTACCATGAATCAGCTTGAGAAATACTATACAAACTGCTTGCAATTGTGCAAACACAAGTAAAAAAACTGGACTGAAAATTAAAAAGAAGGTGGAATTACAACCTGTAAGGGTGACAGAAATGAGAAATCAGCCTAAAGTCGCAGCTCTCCAGGGCAGATGGGAGGGCCTGTGAAAGCCTCAATGCTGACAGTGGTTTGTGACCATCAATTACACGCTGTCGTACAGAGCTCTTAGCACTGCCTTATCTATTGACTAAACACCCTTCTCCAAAGAAAATGAGCCATCAGTTTGAGAAATTTGCCTAGTTAGAACTGTGTCAGCCTGCTTAAACTGACCTTTAGAGGATTCTCATGAGAATAAAGGACATCTTCTTATTCAGGGTGTGGGTTTGTGAAGCCAAAGCAGGAACTGCCGATCTTAGACAAAGCACAACATTTCCTCCTAAGAGAATCTCTGAGGATTTGCAATTAATCATGCGCTTGAGTAGTTTATAATCTGACATCAGAAAACACCTGGGGGAAAATTAATCCCTGAAGCAACTTCATTTTTGTACAATAAGGTAAAATTTGCCCCATTTGAGTATGTTTGTACTGGCCAATGTAGGGTTTGCATGCAGGGGTGGAGAGAGCAATTTGGTAAAGGGAAGGGAAGCTGTTTTGTTTTGATTTTTTTTTTAATGTAGAGAGTGAATTTGTTCTGTATATAGGCCAAATAGTCTTAAAATGTAGGTTGTTATAACAATATTTGTAATATCAAAACAATATTAGTATGCATTTTATTCTGTAATTTCAAAGTAATTTTCGAAGCTTAATGTGCCAAGTCATAATAGCTGCATGGAGAAAATTAATATCATGTATTCCCAGTTTGCATAAAGGCAAAGTTGAAGCATGTAGAAGTTCATGAACATGGTCTGGGTTCTCGAGAGAATTCCAGGTTCCAGATTCCCACTACAGTGCTTGAATAAAACATGGTAGGAAGTAAAGGAGGAAAAAAAAGAGATCATATCCAGTGTGGACTTTTACATATAGTGACTGGCACCTGCGGAGTTATAAAAAACTAGTTCTTCATGCAAGCAACCTACTGAAAAACTGACTTTAGCTCATTGAAGATATAAGGACATCCCTCGGCCCATGTGATTTTACTTATCTATCGGAAGAAAAAAAATCTCTTTGAACTGATTTTGACTAATGGCAGTGAGCCATGTGAATCTTGGAAAGATGACAAGACCATAATATGAAGTGATCAGGGAACGTTTAAGCATTGCATCCTGAATAGCACCAACTTGATTTTGATTTCAGAAGAAAGGGATGGTGAAAGAGAAGGAGGAGAAGTAAAAAGGGAAGGTAAGATTTCCCGTGGGCTATGTTTCCAGCCATGATTTTCTCTGGCACTTGTTACACTAAAATAAGCAAGTGTTTTTTCAGATACTTGTGATTTTCAGGACTTCAGACTGAAAGGGGTATAGCTGACCCTTAACGCTGTTAATTTTCTAATTTGCGCTAAAACTAGACAAGGAGAGAAGAAAAGGGAGATTGCGTAGGACAGGGAGAGAAAGACAAGGTAATTACAGCTTTGTTTCAGTATCTACACTTAGGGCATGTACAATACATTGACCTTCTTTCAATGGGCAGAGGAATTCACTGTACGTTATTATTGTAATGAGTAGTAATGAATAATGATAAGACTATGGGAGTCTTCTCTCTGTACAGCACCATTACAGGCATGAGTGGATAAACAGATTTTGATTGAGATATTCCCCAGTAAATCAGGGCTGAGTTTTTTTCTATGCCATTTGAAATAGCTTCTGAGTCTATTTTTATCCTCACCCCATCATTTTGCAGTTTCTTATCTTCCATACTTATTACCTTAGTGATTTCGAAATCCAGGAGATTGCTAACTACTTGTGTGTCAGAAACTGTTTCAAGGACCTTCAAATTTACCAGTGGAAGATGGAAAGGAATAAGAAAGATTTTGTCTGACTTCACGCTTCAGTTTCACCAGTGACCTATATACTAATAGGAAAACTTATGCTGTTACTAAAGGAGAGAATGTTCCAGAAAACTTTATGTCAGTTAAAAACCCAACACATAAAGTGCAGCGTGCTCTCAGCTGCAGACTTGAGGTGACTAACATTTCCTGAAATCAGTGCTTTGGGGAGAGGAGTATCTGAATATTGTTGTCCTGGCAGATGAGAGGTTGGGTCACAGGGCAAATATCAAAGTGAACGAGAGAGGTTGGTTGCCACATACAGGGTGGCGAACCCAGAGGAAAGCACAGAAATGTTACATGTGAGACGGATGCTTTGTCATGTGTGGTGTGTTGTTGGCCATCTTGTCCAGAGATATCCACAGATATAGGCATCCATGAAGCAAGAGGGGAGACTCATAACTTTCAGCAAGCAGAAGGTTCCTTCCTCATTAACATCTCCTGTCCTAAAGAAACAGATTGAAGATATGCCAGTAGAAAAAAAATGGAATAAACTGGTCCCCACAAAGCACCAGAGTCCTGAGGCGGAACTGCATCCTGTGCCTGAATCAAGGCTTAATCAAAGCTGCCCATACATGCAGCATGCAGTACAGATGTGCATTTAAATGACAGCTGTGGCCCACCTTGCTACTAGGGCAAGGCAGTAATGTTCTCCTCTTCGCATGAGTCAGGAGAATAATGCAAAACACAGCCCAGAAAGCCAAGGATGTGCTGAGTTTGGCAGACATTCATTAAAATTAACTGAGGAAAAAACAAGTGAGGTCTTGAGAATAAGGGAAAGTCTAAAAAAACCCCAAAACCTCAGAAAATCCACCAGCGCACTGACACTGTTCAAGCACAGTTCAGCACATGTGTCTCAGCTTTAGATCCGCTTTGAATGAGGAAGTTTGAGGCTGTGATAGTTTCTACTTCTAATGATACATTCACTTAAATACAAAGGTTTCATCAGCAGAATCACATATCTGAATGTGATGAGTCAGCTGAAAATTGCAATTCAACCTCCACTGCTATTTCAGAGGCAATTCAAACACAGTCTGATGAATCTTAAAAGAAGAAAAAGGCATTGATGAGCTGATTATTAGATTTCTTGGGATATCTGCACATTCAAAAGAAGTAGACTTTGAAAAATTTAGGGCACGACTCATCTAACCAAATGTCTAAGTCAGTAATGCACTTAGATCTAACTTAAGTCATCTAGATTTCCTTTATAGTCAGAAAAGAGAAATAAGTTTGTTTAAGTCACTACCACCTCACCTGAAACACATATTTAAAGCAGATGACCAAAACGTGCCAATTCCTTCTGGAATTACTCCATTGTAAGTGACTAAAATTAAGCAGCACTAGCCTTGCTTTTTCTCACCAAATGCCTAAAAGAGGTAGATGATAATTAAGCTTTTAAGGTTTTCTGGTGACTGAAGCTGAGGATCACTGGCCACTGTGCTCTGAAACACTGTCTCTTGCCTAGACTGTGCCTGTCCATAGCCGGTCTCTGCCAGCATCACACCTCTGACATGAGCAGCCCCCGGGTTCAGAGGGACCATTTCCACTGCAGGACAGCAAAGTATGTTGGTCCCACAATATGCACCATAGTGAGCACCATCTACTTTTATTAATAATCATAATTTACTAATTAATGGTTTGGTGAGACACCAGCACAGATGACTAACCTAAGGAAATAGACTTAAGGATAAGCTGAGGACCATTTTTTTTTTGCCAAGGAGCTACAGTTTCCCTAGAAAGCTTTTCCCAACAACTATTGTAATATATTCCTCCTACAAACTGGGGCAACTCTGGGATGGAAGTGAGGAAAACATTGTAGCCTTTATATATAACTGCACATCGAGGTAAGATACTAAACAATCAGTTTTTCAAAATCCCCCAAGTCAAAAAAAACCCCATTAATGTCAGTGGGGATTGGACTATCATATAGAAAGACTGTACAGAATAGATGGGGGTAGGACCACTCCCCTATTACTCATTGAGATCAGAGATTGGGCAAACCTTGCCTCTCAGGCACAGAATAGTCTGGCAAGCACAAATAGGGCTTACTTTTTTGATTTAACTTTATCAAAATATAAGGAAACATCTCCCTTTTCTTCTCATTTTCCTATACTCTCTTGATCTTCCTATCACCTTGAGCACATCACCCTAAAGCCGTTCAGTTTTATCTAAGGCAGCACAGTTTCTAGATAGAATTAGGATGATCACTGAATGCTTGGAAATGACTTGGTAAGCATTATATTTTTCAAAATGTCATTTTCTTTTTTTCAGGAGTGAGGAGAAGAGAAATAATGGTGTCTTTTTTATGTCTTTCTCGTATTCTCTAGATAAGCATATCCATTCTTTTTAAAACATCTGCTTACATGATTTCTACATGTTTTTGCATATAATAAAACATTCTAATAGAGGTCTTTCACTTCCTTGATTAAAATAAATGAAGATGGACATGCTTCTTGAAAACCTGTAGAATAAATGAAAAAAGGTTGTTTGGAATAGTGCTTAACATCTGAAACTCCCTCATATTGCCATGCAAAAGTCAACTGATTATTTCTGAGTGATGTATGCTATGCTGTTAGTCTAATTGCTCGCAGTGGCATTGCTCAGCCATAAAGAAGTTCACTGCATCAACAAAATTTAATTGGGGCATCTCAATATACTGGCATTTTGTTGCAGAGCTAGTTAAAATGAATACAGAAACTGCTATGCACAAGGATTGAAGTGTACATTCTTCACTTGAATCAGAGAAATTCACAGAAAAACTCATTTTACAACAGCACTCTGTGATTCTGTTTCCTGTTCTTTACTCCAGCAATCATTAGCTGAAAAAAAATTTTTAAAAGCCTCATTTACTTTGTCATATGATACTTTGGGACTATTTAACTGACCAGGCTATTGACTTTACTCTCATGCAAAAAATTTAGACAAGAAAATGAAAGAAACAAAAATGAAAAAAAAAAATTAAAAATTGGTATAGCCATTTTGTACAAATTTAATTTTATTAGGCACCAGAATTAATCAGTCTGGCATTGTTGATGACATCTGTATTAGCATCCTGTTGGTTCCCTAATGTACTGAAGTGCTTTTAACAAAAATTACAAAAAAATAATATTTTTTATATTAAAGCATAAAACCCCAGCAATACAAAGCACTAAAAAATGTTATGGGTTTATTACTCACATCCTCCCTGGGAGACAGATTCATTAAGATAAGGGAGAAGCCTAAAATATCTACTGACATTAAAGTGACCGACAGGCAAAAAAAGTAAATAGTAATGTTTAAAAAGAAGAAAATTTAATTCTCTCTCTGTGAGTCTGTGGGAGAAAATGAGTGCACCACAGTTTAAACGGGTAATATTTCAGAAGTGACGTATGAAAGCATTTGTTGAAATACTGAACTTTACCTTTTCTCATTAAGTTGATTCATTGACTGGGTAGCAAGGGAATAACTGGCAAGTGCTGACTGCTTTGCGAGCCTCCACACTGTACACATCGATTATTCAGAACTTCAAAGCAAACATGCCCACCCGGCCTCGCCTTTCAGAGCTCAACTCTCTTTCCTCCCACTGTCAGGGTCATTTTTTTTTATTTTTTTTTCCCATCACAGTTTAGGAAAGCCATTGCCTCCTATTAGAACTGTTTTGAGTAGCGACTTGTACAAACAGAAGAGAAGAGAAATAATAGAATCATGGAATGGTTTACATTGGATTGGAAGGAGACTTTAAGATCATCTAGTCTAACTCCTCTGCCATGGGCAGGGACTTCTTTCACTAGATTAGGTTGCTCAAAGCCCCATCCAACCTGATCTTGAATACAATGAATGGGGCATCCACAACTTCTCTGGGCAACTTTTTCCAGTGTCTCACCACCCTCATCATAACAAATTTCTTCCTTATATCTAGTCTAAATCTACCCTCTTTTAGATTAAAATCATTACCTGCTGTTCTATCACTAGGTAAAAAGTAAAAAGTCTCACTTCATCTTTCTTATAAGCCCTCTTTAAGTACTGGAAGGCTGCAATAAAGTCTCCCTGGAGCCTTCTCTTCTTCAGGTTGAACAACCCAAACTATCTCAGCCTGTCCTCATAGGAGAGGTGCTCCTGATCATTTTGGTGGCCCTCCTCTGGACCTGCTCCAACAGCTCCATGTCTTTCTTGTACTGGGGCCCCCAGAGCTGGATGCAGTACTCCAGGTGGGGTCTCACAAGAGCAGAGTAGAGGGGCAGAATCACCTCCCTTGACCTGCTGGTCACACTTCTTTTGATGCAGCTTGGGATACTGTTGGCTTTCTAGGCTGCAAGCACACATTTCTGTCTCATGTCCAGTTCTTCATCTGTCAGCATCCCCAAGTCCTTCCAAGGGCCGTTCTCAGTCCATTCATCACCCAGTCTGTACTGATACTGGTGACTGTGCCAACCCACATGCAAGGTCCTGCATCTGGGTCAGCACAATAACAGTATCAGAGCAGACTGAGTGATGAATGTATTGAGATCACATCCTTGAAGGCACAGACCCACATATCATTGGACACAATGGGAATAATCTCCTGGGCTTTGAGACTTCCAAGCACTTCAAAAGAACTTCCTTGTCTAGAAACTCTCCCAAGTGGAGTGGAAATCAGGTTCTAAATCGACTTAGTACAACTATTACTCAGACAGACTTATTCCAGAAATGGATACTTGGTGCTGATTGATCAAAAGTAGAGGTGATGTCTTTTCGCTTGAGCGGGGTACCTTGAGGGTCAGAGGACTATTGATTGTTCTGATTAATACACTGCACTTCCACGGCTGGGAAATGGCAGCTCATAATGAAAGGGCCCTATTCTGCCCTGCTTTCCTGGGCACAATTCCCCACTGAAATCAGTGTCTCAGAGAAAAAAGAGAATCAATGGTCACAGGCATTAGTGCAGGTCAGAGTGCAAGACATACAGGGCAAATCATTGGTCGTTGTAAATCATGGCCACTCTCTTAAGTCAGTGGATCTATTGCACTTTAGTCAGGGATTTGACCCTGAGAGCAATCTGTATTTTTCCTTCATATCTATTGTTTCCTTATACAATTTTGATTGTTCTTTGGTTTTACAATTGGTGCTTTTCAAAATGGATTACGGTCAGTGTGCTATTAATTTCTAACATTCATAAATCCTTTGAGATCAAAGGTTTGATATCTTCTATGCCTTTAAATTAGTCTTTTTTAAGCTGCATAGGTATATATTCCTTACCTTTCACTGCTCAAAGAATATCTCTGATCTAGAAAAATGCTGGGAACACAAAGGAAAGTGTGAGTACTATAATTTCTTATTGAAATGTGGAAGATACCCAGCTTCCCGTAGATATGCATTCCTTTATTCCTCTTGGATATTTTTTTCTTCTTTTTGTATTTACTTCCTTTTTTTAAATTAATATGATTTATGTCCTAAGAAATTTAATATTTTCCTGAATTCTAGTGTCCAAAATTCAGCAAGATCTCTGCACAAAATCACTCATTTTTTATTTAATATATCAGATGAAAAGTATTCTTTAATATTTCTCCAAGAAGAAAAGCTCCTCAAGGAAGAAAATATAGCTTTTCAATATATATATCTAAGTACTTTTTTCTTAAAGTTTGAGTGTAAGGAAATATGTTCATCCCAAATTTGCAGAATCAGAAAACTGGGATAGCTCAGAAAAACTTAATTGCTAATTGAGTTGACTTCTGATAATTAGAGATTCACTTCTGGATTAAGATGACTTTTTAAGTGATTCCAGTGCTGTCTTTTAACATGAAGAATGGAGAAAGTTTCCATTAGATATTTCTCAGAAACAAATGCAAATTCTGTCATTGCAGTTTCCAAAAGGTTCTGAAAAGCCTGATTATTCATCTCCCACTAAAAGACAGCCTATGTTCACAAGTAATGCTTACAGTTGCCTTTGGAAATCCCAACAAAAACTCCCCTAGCTTCATTATCCATTACACCTATATAAGGAATAGGATAGAGAATGAAATATAAATAGATGTGGATGGATGAGAGTCTAATTTAATAACTACTCAATATAACTGCCCACTGTCTGATGCATTGCTGCATAATGTGCTATTGATTTGGGGGAAAAACATTATATGATAGCTGGGAGCAAATGCCTAGCTCTCTTCCTCACAAGATTTATTGTTTTTGATAATGAGTAAATACATTTTAGGCATGAAAAGCTAGCAAGGTTTTTTCTAACCTTCTTCAGTTTATCAGCTCCACGGACAAGACCCCTTAAAACTTCATGGACACTACACACGAAAAATCTGCATGCACTTCCGTCAGCTAATGAAGACTCCCACAAAGTGCAAGTAACTCCAGCACATTGGAGAGGCTGACAGAGGATCCCTTACTTTCTCATGGTAGAAATTCTCTGACTTTCCATAAGCAGCATAGAGATTTTCAGGCTTCCCTTTGAGTCAGTATTAAAGCCTGTGTTAAACAAGACACTAATTTTCTAGCTAGGCTGCTGGTTATCACTGGTATCTTTCATTGGTTCAGCCTTCTAAGGGCTGCCAGAACCAAAAAAATGTAATTTATGGCAGTGAAAGGTAACTCATATTTAGAGACAGATAAGGTCTGCCAAAACCCTTCACCTTCATATTCACCATCATCATCCTATTTGAGGTTCCTCTCTACCTACACTGAAGATAGTCCTAGGTAGCCTTCTGAGCTATAATACAGCTGGGTACTGCATTGCTTCCAGATCTTTGGGCAATTCTACAATAAGCTGGCTGGTGAAAAATTTCCTAATTCACTGTTTTCCCTAAGAAAGATTCCCCTTAGGATGGGCCCATCAGATAGAAGACTTTACCATTCTTTATTCCCTGACCTTTAAATTTCTGCCACCTCTTAGCTGATCTTCTTGTCCAGCTAAATAACATCATTTTAGCTCCTTGGATTTGAATCATATTGAGATAATGATTTTATCTGCCCCAACATTTGATTGGAAACATTTAGAAACATATGTCACTGTATTAGCAGATTTCCATCACTGTTTCCTACATACTTTAACCAGATTAGGATGGGTGGGAAGTGGAAAAAGAGCTGAGATTTATCCTCTATCCCCATGACATTCCAGACATCCAGACAGAGCAGTATGACTATATCCTGAAAGGCACAGCTATTAACATTTGCGTTAAAATTATACCTACAATAATTAGGCAAGTGTGCCCACTGCTGGGAAAATACAAAGGTGCTTCAACTCTTATGCAATGATTTTCTTTGGAACACATCTCATCTTTTATATGCATATATATCTATGTAGATAGAGATACAGATATAGATATAGATATAGATATAGATATAGATATAGATATATAGATACAGAGGATATAGAGATAGAGATAGAGATAGAGATGGAGATATGCATGGATGTGGATGTAGATGTAGATATATGTATGTATATATTTAAGAATGAGAATAGGCTGAGCTCCAAATTTCATAAAGCTCAATATCTTTATAAAACATCTTCACTTGTGTTTCACTGAAATTGGAAAGCCTGTTGAAATTAATAAGAGGGTACTTAAAAACTAGGTAAAGCAATCTGAGAGGCACTAGCAATTATTCTGGGAAGCTCATGGAGAACAAATGAAGTGGCAAAAGAAAAAGGAAAAAAAAGATAGCTCTTTAAAAAGGCCATAGAGGATGTGATAGTTGTAGCTCAACAGCTTAACTCGAATTCCTAGAAAAACACTGAAAAAAATAAACAATCTGTGAGCATCAAAAAGATAATAAAGTATCAAGCAGCAGCTCCACACAAATCAGTCGAAACCAATATTATTTCCTTCTGTCATAGAACAGCAGATCCCGTGAACAGAGACAAAGCATTGATATTCTGTCCCAACTTTAGTGAGGCTTTTGCCACTGTTTCAGATTGATGTTCTGAGGTAACCTGGGGAAACATGGACAAATAAACATACTAGCGAAATTAAAAGTGGCTTCGATATGATAATCAGAGAGTAGTTCTTAATTATTTACCATCAAAATGGAAAGATACAAAGAGATAATTAGGGGTCTGGAACCAGTAATATTAAATATTTTCATTGTGACTTGGACGACAATACCAATTTGGGGAGGACCACACAGACAGGATTAGCATCCTTGATGATCTTGAGATTTTAGAGTTATGATCTAAGATGAATGGAGGGCAATTCAATGTGAATAAATACAAAGTTCTACACTTAAGTAAAAATAATGACCTCCACAAATTTGGGATGATGCTCAACCTAGCAAGCAGGGCTACAGAAAAGAAGCTGGAAATCCCTTGATGAACAGGCATCAACAGTGCTACGCTGTTGCAAAACCAGGTAAAGCATTATAGAAAAATTTGAGAAATATCTTCTGAAAGACTCTTGATGTAATCCTTCCAATCTATTTATCATTAACCTCCCAGATAGAATAGTACATTTATTTTGGGACACCACTCTCTGAGAAAGATGTGGGCAAGGAAAACGATGAGAACACTCTGAAGTCTAGAAAATATGATCTACAGGGAAAAATTAAAAGACTGAGGGTTGTTTCAGCTGAAGAATACAAGGGACAAATGACACAGTGTTCTTCAACTGCATAACAACAAAGATAAAAAAAAGACTGTGAATAGTTTATGGATTAATAGGATAAAATTTGTCAAAAAGATTTAAGGTAGTTTTGGGGAAAACTTGGCTAGTGGAACAAATTGCTTAGGGTGTGAAGATGGAAGTTGGTTTTGGTGTCTCCTTCACAGAAGGTTTTTAAGAACAGGTTAGACAAGTATCTGTCAGGTTTACCTATAGCTGGTCATCTTTGGGGTAAGAGAGTGAATTCGAGAACTGTTTTAGCTCTACTTTCTATTATTACTCTCTGGCCATTCCTTACCGACAAAAGTAAACGCCATGTTCCCTTAGCATTTCTAGAATTGACTCACCACATGGTACTCAGAAGTAATGTTGTAGTACTTCTTGTTCAGTTTCTGTCATTGTTACTCATTTTTATAAATTTTCAGGATTCTGTGGGATCTTTGTAGTTGATCCACCTCAGAAGGAATGTGACTGCAATTACCCATCCCTTAGTGACAACTTTGTGTTTTTTTGCACATATAAAAGATCCTGGGAAACTGCAGCTTCCACCAGAGTGGGATGTCCAGTGAGCCCTTGGTTTTGTTGTAGGCAAGAAGTCACCGAGAAGGTGCTTATTGGTACTTGTCAAGTTGCAAGGTGCAGTTCTTTGGAATACAAGGTTGTCTTCAGTAAGTTCACTTTGTCTCACTCAGAAAAGCAAAATAATGCCTGCCTTTTCTACATGCAAGACTGTTGCCTTCATGCCCCTGCCCTGCCCCCATTGTCTTTCAAAACTAAAATATACGCTATTGGTATTTATTTAAACCTAACCCAAACACTGATTGAAACACATTTTTGCCACTATTTGTACTGCTTTTCTGAGAAAAAAACCCATTAAGTCCATTAGTTGCTGCCAAACTCACTTTAATACAACACTGATTATTTCAGATCCTGTGTCAAGTTTAGTTCCATGTACCAAATGATTCAGTTATTTTTATTGTTTAAGATATGTGCATCTTCAACCTCTCTTCAAGCCAAAAGCATCCTCATGAAACCCTCCAGGAATTATTCGAAATCATTTCTACTAGTCACCGAGTTATGAGGTCTAAGAATCATCATTAATCTGAGTATAGCAAATATTTTATAAGGATGATGTTTTCCAGATGATGCATACTCTGACAGATCTAACTGCATAATGGCTTTAGTTAACTGAGGGAGATTTCTAATTTTGTACAAATGAAAATCAATATATATTTCTCTGGATTTAATGTGTATAATGGTTATATTTCTCAGAAGCATTTTGTCAACTATTGCTCTGGGTCAGTCTGAATTAATTCCTAATGTAAGACAAACACTTTTTTTTTTCACCTTTTCCTGTGAAAATTAATTTCATTTCATCCACCACACTGTCCCAGGCAGAATTGTCCTTATCAGTGTGATTACATCACTGAAAGTTGCAATTGTTTATTTTCCTTCTACACATATCAACATATGATAGCCCAGCATCAGCAGCAATAGCTACTAAGTTCAGGCCAATGATGCTGAAGCATGACATTTTGGGGGGCTGGGAACTGATGTGGTTCTCTTATGGCATCAGATCTGTCTTTAGATGACAAGATCTGTGACTAGACCATCTCAGTGAATCATTTAAACATTCCTTTAATAAAACCTGGGGCTCAATGCTATGGTATATCTGCTGTTGTTCCAGGCACAATTAGGCAGATTCATCAGAGCTGTAACGTAATTTTAATTGACCACTGAAAACAGGATCAACCCAAGATGCTGTGGGACCCTGTTCATGTGCTGAATTTGTTCCACAGGACAGGCAACAAAAGTGAACTTCAAGAGTCTTTTTGTCTCTTTGGACTTCACTTGCATCTTTCTGTGGCCTCTGTCTTCAGTGGTTTGAATTCTTCTGGAGTTGTCTCTCATTTGCAATAATGCTTCCATTACCTCTCTCTTACCAAAGCTATAGCTTTGGTGCAGAAGAGTTGTAATAGTCAAGGTATAACAAAGCTAGAATTGCAGAGACACTTGATACAGCCAAAAAAGCAAAACAAATCAAAGGGGGGGGGGGAAGTTAAAAAGTCTAGACAAGCTCTGAGTCTCAGAATCCCATTATCACCCTGAAGCTGTTATCTACATTTCTCTGTATCTCATTGTATCTCATGCGATGGCATCTTAAGCATTCTGCCTCCCCTAGGTAACATCTGGGCTGCTGACATAAGACTTCTTTTTTTGTTGGTGATATACCTCATTGAAAACATCTCTTATTTCCTCCCTAGCTCAGCACCCATGGCATATTTTATGGTTCCATTTCTTCACTCCAACTGCCTCAGAGACTGATGAGGATGTGCTAAGCACCTTTTCATAGGTGTAGCAATACAGACACAACCACCAATTATGTATCCCATTAATTTTTAGCTACGTATTCTTTTTTTTTTTT
>VXBL01008405.1:905654-942228 GCA_013400195.1 Aramus guarauna | reverse complement strand
TTTTTTTTTTTTAAGAAAAAACTGGTATCTGCATTTTCTTGGCTTCATTGCAGAGAGGTGGCTATTACTATCATGTGGTAAACAAAAGCACTATATTCTGTAAAATCACTTGAAATAGCAAATAAAACATTGATGATAAATCCTCACTCCTTGAAATTACCCTGCATATAACTATTTTGCAAATCACATACCAAATCTAGTGATGCGGCTGTAAAGACACATACTTTACAACTAGATCAGGTTAACTGCCCTGCTGTCCTCATTGTCCAAAAATTAATTTTCTATTTCCCCATGTTGGGAAACAGATTTCAAAAGCCCAGGAGACAGAACTGGAGTGATTTTGCTGAGATATCTTTCACCTTAGTCTACAAAGGAAGGAGACATTGAAGCAGAGTCAAGTCACCATTTCTTTAACAACAGAACAGAGCATATTGGATTGTGGTTATTTTTCAGAAGGGAAACCTTGTGAAAATTATTGCAGGGTCAAACAGTATTTTATGGACCTAGAGGGAGAGAAATCCTTGTCACTCTTAACAGATAACAGACTATGAAAATCACATTATACATCCACTGGTTATCTTTAATGGAGAATCTGTTTTACTGGAATTAGTGAAGAGCAGAAGTAGAACTCAACAATATGAAGATCTCTAATCCCTCTGGTGATACGGTTACATCCTTTGGAAAACAAAAATGCCATTAGTAAATAGGGAACTCACTGACATCAAGGAATCATTTGTGTTGTATGCTGAGTTTGTATGACTTAGTTTGCAACCAAGATTTTCCTCATGAGCCAGAATGACTTGACTATTTGAATTTTCTCTTCGCCGCAAATTTGGGCATGAGCCGAGAAGTACAGCTCTGCTCATTACAGTTCTTTGTTCTATGCGAAGTCTTCCCTTGCTTACTTGTACGTTTCATTTTTTATGTCTGAGGAAAAGCCAGAACATAAACACTACACTGACAGTTGTAAGCTATGTCAACATTTTTATACATTTTTCTATTATACCATGAACATGCATTTGTTTATGTAAATGCATATAGTATCTTCCCAAAACTTTAGGAGATATACAAAACTTACAAGTCAGAATATAAATACACATGGAAAAAAAACCAAAACCAAAACCAACTCAGATAATAACTACTCTTCTGTGTCGTACATGCACAGTAATCACTCTGAGAGAATCATAAAAATAACTCCTCTCAATACTTTTGGACTAAACCCAGCATCCTACATTCACATTGAAACAAGGGACTCCAAACATTTCCTTCAGTATTTCTATTATGGTACTAGTGTAATCACATACCACAGTCCTGACCTGGACAACCTTTCAGAAGTGCTCAGTAGGAGTTTCAGGGTCATACCACATCTGCTCAAAGTTTTTGATTTCTCATCAGTGAGTCCCTCCCTAATTAGAAATTATGCCAGCAGATTAGGATTTCCAAAGCTTTAAAAACAGCAAGAAAAAATCCAGAAGATGACAATGAAGAGAGACTGAATAAGGATATATTTCCTCTCTCCACATCAGTGCCCAAGTAGATATCTTGTTTTCTTTCTCTCTCCTTCTTGGATCCTCTCTGTGGAATAACAAAATTGCCCTTTGGCATGTGATCAGACACATGATGATCTTTATCTTCATGTTCTGATATAGACACAGTTTTTAGAAATGTCCTCAGTGGTCGTGTCACAATTGGAAATTGTGTTTGAGCTATCTAAATGATTCAGGCCTTGGAGAACCAAGAGCCAAAATAACTTTACAATGGCTGGACTCAAATCTCCGTGCTTTGTTTTCATCCTCTATGGCACTTCCCCAGCACAGAAGGACGCGGGGAGGAAACCAAGATTGCAACGTGCTCCTTAAGGAAGATCATGAAACTACCTTAGATTGCAAAAATATCCTCTCTTTTTAAAAATAAATCTTGAAAAATTTAGTGTTCTGAATATTATAATGCATGACAATTAACCTAGACACGGGGTGTATCTACAATTGTAAAGTAATGGAGCATTCCTTCAAAGAGGTGTCAAAAACAATCATAGGCTAATGAGATTTTACATGAACCACCTGCTGGTTGCTTTCAATTAGATAAAACACCTTTGCTGGAAGTGAGGAAACCTTTTTCATTATTTGCAACTGAGTTACACAACAGAAAGCGATAACAGGAAAAGAAATGAGAAACTAAAAGAACAGTCTGAGCTTCCCAGCTCTACTCCCGTCCCCATAATTCCTCTCTGGAAAAAAGGAAAAAAGAAAAACTAATTACAGCAATACTGATTGCCCAAAGACAGTGGAAAAACACAGAGGAAAGCTGCATGAATAGCTGACAGATCAGTTCACTGGCACCCCTAGAAAAATGTTAAAATAAATTGCTTTGGGTCAGATCGAGCATTTTGTTCAATTCAAGAGGAAATGTTTTGTTTTACATTTCAATTGTCATTTTTGAGAAGAGAAACAGATTGATCTTTAAAAAAAAAAAAGAAAATATATATTTTAAATATTATACTTGTTGTGTTTAAAATGTTTCAGTGATTGCAGATTTCAGAATACCTCTTTAGGGGAAGGAAGTGATCGAGAAGAACAGTTTGACAAAACCTGACATAAATTTCAAAATGTCAGATCCACATTTTATACATCTGTTTACTCAAGAAACCTTGGGCCAGAAGAATCTCTTCTGTCCCAATGAGATTTGGGCTTTCCAGTGTAAGATCAGAAATCACTTTGGATAAGTCTAAGTTTAGAGGAAGACTGATGTAAATCAGAAGGTATGACATCCAACAGACCCCTTTGACTGGAGGAAGGGGAATACAGGGCAGAAGCATGGCAGATTCCTTCTTTTACATTTATTTTATGTTTATTTTATGTTTCTTTTTGCACTTGCAAGTTCCAGAGAAGAAATGAGACAGCACAGAACTTAAGGGGTTACACTTGTTACATTTCCACCTACCTCATATCAGGGTGCAACGGACATTGACAACAGAATTTGTGGTACTATTTATGTGGACATAGGACTTCCAGATTGGCAAGAAACTTTCAAGTTATATTCCTTTTTCTTACATTATGCAAAAAGTTTTCATTTGTAATATTACAGGACTAGATTTTTTGAAGCATTGTGGAGGATTTAAAGACTTGCCTATAGCACCATGGAAGATGCCTTCTGCAAACTGCTTTGGAAGCCTGTACTGTGGAAGTGGATTTCCAGGGAGTTTGGGTATTGATATATTGTTATTAGCTCTGTTAAGAATGTGATTTTTGGATAGTGAGTCTCTTAAAAATACTTCCTACGTGTTCCTTCTGCCATCTAAATCCTGACGTTTATTTAGTTCCCCAACCCATCTTTTCACTATGGAAAAATACATAGAAAATTCTCCATGGTTCTTGTTCTACATGAATAAATGAGCTTTTAATAAATTAAATAAAAATAAAATCAGTGGATGCTACTCAGTTCTACAAAAGAGGCAGATTCCTTTCAGAAGAAGATAGAAAACCTAAAGTAAATACCTTTCCCACTGGCTGACATTCAGGACAGGAAAGAGAAAATCAAAGTGGAAGGAAAAGCACAAACTCCATAACAATGAAAGATCTACCTTTCAAGGAAAAAAAAAAAAAAAAAAAAAAAAAGAACCTTTGCCTTCCTTGGGGTTNAAAAAAAAAAAAAGAGCACCTTTGCCTTCCTAGGTGTTTGTGATGAATTATCTTAGCTGAAGGAAGGTGGTTTGAAGGGTCTCTGGATCCCACCAAAAGCAAAAGAGCCTTGCGGGGGAAGAAGCCTTATCCCCTTGAGATGTGGAAAAGTGCTTACAAAAGGACTGTTACTGCAGTCAACCAAAAAAAGGTCAGATCCATCAGTGATTGATAGAAGCTGAATGCACTGTCACACTTCTTGAAGTTTCAACAGCTGTATACCCTGAAGATATTATTCAAAAAGATGCATTTGGAACCTGAGTCACAGGCAGAATACAATTTAGGAATCTGCTGTGGCATTAAAAAAAAAAAAAAGCTCACACTTTAGAGGGTTCATCATCCAGAACCATGGCTTTAATACAGACTGCTGTGGCAACCAGTCCTTGCCTGCAGAGTCTGACAGGGAAGAGAGAGAGGAATAATGTATCATTTAGAGGCTGCATGGATTTTTCAACTTAATTCAAATAAACCAAGCAGACCACACATACACACAAAAAGTGTTTGTATAAAAGCACGCCGAAAATCAGAAGGTGACTAAACTGGCTTTTTCATAATGTATCATATGCAAATTAATTTAAAAATTAAGAAAAAGAAGCTGTGGGTGAGCCTGATTTTTCAATATTTAAAAGCAAGAAAGGTTTCATTTTAAACATAGGGCAGTAAGAGGACTTATTTATCATCATTTGTGGTTCATTAGTCAGTAAAGGTCAAATTATGTCCCAAAGGCACAAATCTGCCCAGGGTGACACTAGTCTCAGATCAATCCATGTGGTGCATTAAACCTCAGTTCCTGCTGCTTTGTAGGATAATCATTTTCTTCTGACTCAGCCTAGCAGCAAATAACCGACCTCTCCGTCCACGTCCCTTAGCTTCCCAGCCTGGTAAGAAGGCTGGGGCATCAGCGCTCCTTTGGTTATGATCCCCCCCTTAGTGCTGAGTCTCCCCTACAGCAGCCACTTCTGCAGTATACTTACATGTTTTTTAAAAAAAACTGACCCCCTCTGAACAAGTGGTTTGGTTTGGGCATAGACAGTTATTCCAAAACAACCCCATATGTTCACATTAAACATAAGTCATTTGTAAAACGGAGTTTCTTCTGGGGAGGAAGAAAACTGCAACTTCTCCCCCTTGCCCTTTTTGTCCATTCATTCCCAGAGTTAAAATTCAGAAAGTCAAATCAAATTTTATTCCCACTTACACTTTTGCAGAGGTGCTTAACCCAAGCTTCAATCTAGCCCTAAAGAAATAAGAACAGTATTTTATTTGTGACAAGGCTGGCCAACGTGTCTAGCTTTTAAACCTCATATTTAAGCTATTTCTACATGAAGTTTTCCTAATGAATCGTATTACTGGTGTGTTACCTTCCAGCACTGCCTACCCGGACACGAGCAGGTAGCGTATCCACAGCTGCTACAGCAGACTGATTGAGAATCATTAGTGAGACAAAAGGGCAGATGACAGACATTAATGTAAGGGAAGGAAAAATTACCTCATGCCAGGCCCAGGAAGAGTCATAATTGAGTTGTTTCTAAACGGAAAAAGAGAAACCACTTGTAGAAGGGAAGCCTATATTGACTGCCAGCAGGACTGAAACATCATTTTGCATCCGAGCTCCTACCATGCTTGTTGCTTTGCCTCTGGAAGACCATGACTTTGTCATGACTAGTCCCCAGGGCCACCACAACATCTGCAAAGAGCCATCTCCTACTTTCTAATGTTCATTCTTGGCTATATGCGCTACCAGTGGATGAAGAACATCTTGGTGGTGTTTACCTTGCTCCACAGGTTCTAAATGGATCTGTGCTCTCTGTGGCTTTCCAGCCCTTTTCTCTGACATATGCATTAACCTACTGTGTCCCTGGGATCTGAATGGAATGTCCTCACAACGCATTCTGGTCATCTTCTCTGGGAGACAACAGCTAGATCAAAGAGAAACAGCTTTGTAGAGAGAGTGTGAGACAAGAGGTTCTTCTGTCCTGTCAAAAGTTGCAAATAGCTTGGAAAAGAGGCCCAGCCTACTACAGGCCTGAGATGTTCTCAAACCTGTTTTGCCACCTGTGGATGCACCTGCGAAAGAAAGAGGCAACATATTGGTTACACCTGTATGCAGGAACCTCACCATTTATCCCAAAAAATGCTGTGTGGACTAGAGCAGAGACTGTGCTGTGGCTCTGCTCTGGATGTTCCGAGACAGGGAGACGTCAGGGCTGGAGGTCATGTTCTTGCTCTGCAGCTGTGGCAGAGCAGAGCAACCTCAATGCTGTCATGAGAAGCTGATAAGCTTAACTTTGATTCTAGTGATTCAACAAGAATTTGGCCTGCTAGTTTTCAAAAATCAGTCTCTGTAAGATATAACGCTTGTCTTTGCTCATCAAAGGTTATTGCTGTTGATCAGGATTTGCATGCCTTTTTTATTTCTGTTCTTCTCAGATTTGTTGAGTGAAGGTTTATAAAAAGGTGTGTGTCACTATTTATGTTGGGGGTTTTTTTCTACATGTTTCTAAACCATCATCTATTTATTTTACCCTGGTAGATCTTGATTCTTTAATTCCTTGTATCATCTGTGTTGTGCTTTCATCTGCCATATTGTACCCTCAGAGCTGTCAGAAGATGCATGACAATCCTTAAATCTAAGCCTGAGTGGTCTATATACAGATCAAGTTGAAAGATGCCAAACATACATACCCAAATTATTTTTTTTTATTATTATTATTGAATCATTAATATAGTATGGTTGCAAAAATGCTGTCCTTGGATCTCTTTCTTATTGCATACTAAAGACAACATAATTGCATAATATAGACAATTACATGACAATTATTCCATCTGCAAGTACATTGTATTGCGTTATATAGACAACATAAAGCAAACAACGCAGACATTTTTTTTTCTATTCAAACCGGAGGCTACCACAGTTGCCATGCAAGGATCACTCATGTATATTAAAAACATTTTTCAAGCAGTCCATTAAGTAAAACTGTCACAAGGTTCTGTGATAAGTAAAAGAGTGAGCAGACTCACAATGCTGGTTCGAAGGATGTAAACTTCTTGTTTGTCCTTCACCTGCAGCAAAGAGAAGTGGTAATCCTGAAAGAATACCATTTTCCACTTGGATCCAAGGATGCCAATTGTTTTATACAACCAGCTATATTACTGATTAGTTAGTATTATAAACTATAAACCTGAACATTCAAATCAAGTACCTGAAAGGGCAAAAGCTAGGAAAAGATATCCTTCTGGTACCTGTCAGTGGAAACCATTCCCTCGGTATTCAGCATAGTATGACTTTGAACAAGTCCACCAAACTCTTACACTCTAGCTCTGATTACAAGTGTCTGTATATATTAGACCCATATTGTCAGGATTATTTCACGTGTCACTGAAATGCAGACACTGCTGAAGAAAAGCAAACACTTAACCAAGCAATATATTAGCTGTAAACAGGCAGGTGTGAGACTCCAGGGAGCCAAAAGCAAAAGGTGAGACCATGACCCTGAAGCTGAAGCTCTGCTTAAATGGATTCACAGCAAATTGCCTCATTTCCCCCTTTCTCCATAATATGAATGCAGCAAGTTGCAGTGTTTTCCACAGTGCAGTTCTCCAGCTTGAATATGCAGACAGACAGCTCACCCACACAGAGCCGGAGTCAGCATCCCAGGTCTGGCCATGCTCCAGGGAAAAGCACACGGATTAAGCACCAGGGCAGAAACACGCCACGGTAAGTCACTCGGTTCAGGCTGGGCTGTTCTCAAAGAAAGGACTATCCCATTAGTTTCCTGTAAGTTTGCACCTCAAATGAACCTTTTGTGAGTCCTGAATCCTTTGAAAGCAAGCAGCCGCCCTTTTCCTCATAGTCTGAGCCAGGTGGTGTTGAGTTAACCACAGTACAGTGGATCCCATTATGCGAAGGGATGGTCGTCCTGTCATCCTCTCCACTAAGGCTACAAATAGCAATAATCCATAGGAGCAATCAGCCACTATTGAGCAGTACTGGTGCTGTTTCCAGTACTTCTGAATTAGGATTATGTTATTCTTTTTCATAATGCAATGTCTCTCTCCTAACTTCTTTCATACCTGCTGCACATGAGATTTCAAACTTACATGTGTGACAATAATACACTGAGGAAAAGAAAACTAATATGAAAAGCCATATTTAGATTTTAATTCTTTCAGAAACTTTCCAAAGCCTATAACTTCAGCAACAGGGAAAGAATCTGACAGTCAAAGGTAATTGCTTCTCCAATCAGCTCCTTATTTACCAGGCTACTAGACGTGCAATTATTCCATCTGCATAAAGATTGCTTTTATTTTTAATTTACATATAAGACCATAAAAAGTACGAGATTGACAGCACTGGAAATGGAAGGCCTCTAATTCATCCAAAAAAAGGCAAACTGCTTTTACCAAAGGCAAGAGCGATGCAAGGCAAGAGCAATGCAAAGCTCCTCCTTCACACTTGTGATGTGCCTCAGCTTTAGAAACAGAGGGGCTGCTTCTAAGATGAGTACATGCAAAAATAATAAAAATTAAATACAAGAGGACTTGAAAATTAAAGTTTTGCAAGTGTCTTTATGAATTTTTAAATAGCTCCTTTCTGAAACCAACTGTTACTAAGATAGTCTAATTACTCTAAGAAATCTGATTAATTTACCACTGAAACGGCAGGAATTGAGTAGGAAAAAATAGGATAGCCTTTGTGAAGAGTTATTTTACTGAAAAGGATTTGGAGTCATTATCTTTGCCTGTTTCTCAACACAATAATTTTCTGCAAACAAACACTACATGTGAACAGCATGGACAGAGATGGACAAAATGGAGCAGACTTTGTAAGCAAAGCAGACCAAAAATGCATGTCAGATGTGAGAAAAGACCTGGTGGGAGTTTCCACTTTAAACAAGCAAGTTTTTAAGAAATGCACAGAAAAGTCAAAATATCTGGACTCTGAAATTCTTTGTGCAGCTTTCAAATCCCACCAGAACTCACACAGTATTTCATTCTGACTGGGCAGACTGACTAAGGTCACCCATCTTCCCTGAGAAATTGCTGATCAAAAGTACCAGTCAGTAACATACGCAGTCTGTCTGTAATACGTTCCTCAACACCTTGTGGCATCTCCTGGGACTCCTAGTCCTCTGTACAGAGACAGAAAAATCTATGATCCTAAATCATATTCATGTATTTTCAGGCTAGAGAATACTATTTTGATGCATGCATTCCTTCCTTGGCTCCTTAATCTTTCCTGCATATTGTTTATTGAATTAGAATAAACCTTCAGGTTTAAAATAGGGCTGGAGAAACTTTTTTTTGCTGAATCCTGATACTTTCCAACACAAAAAATTCTCAAGCAGAATGGCATGTGGGACTTCAAGGAGCTACAAAAATGTACAGAAATTACTTTTCAATGTGGCATTACAAATGGTAATGGTAAATGCATCTTTGTGAATTATCTAGGAATTTATTAATAGCGAATCATCTCCAAGGCAAAAGAACAGAGAAAAGATCCAAAAGTTTAACCTTAAAAAAGATACCAACTGTGAAAGCCAATGGTAAATAGATAAAAATTAATAAAGTGAGCAGTAGGTGGATGAAAGCAAAGGTAGTTTACAGCTACCAGCTTGAATCTATCTCCAGAGGCTCTTTGAAACAGAAACAGCAGAGACATAACTGCTTTCCCCTTCCTTCCCTCCGCAATGCGAAAGTGAACTTGATGACTTCGGAAATTTGTGATGTTGAGACAAGTCTGGAGTTCCTTAGACCATTAGCTGAGCAGAGAAGGGACACAGTAGGTAGCAATCTACCATGTGTTTTGGATGCTGTAGACAAAAACATCCACTCTGGAGTGGGTGCAAATTATGAGACACACAATGAACACAACAGTTCATTTGGACATCCATGTTGGTTTGTTGCCAAGAGAGAGGTGTTTATGCTGTTGTTTGCACACTGTATTTCAAGAAAGAAGGTATTGTAATCCAGGGCTGATGACTCTTGTAAATGCTAGTGTGCAAGCTCCATGCTAGTGTGTTAGCTTCGTACCGAAGCCTCAGCAGAGATTTTCACAAATAGAATCATGAAGTTAGATTCCTAAATTTGCAGTTAGGAAAAGTATGCAAAAACTTGATTTCCAAAATGCTGAGAACCCAATTGTCTCCAGAAATATTAAGTTAGCAGAGTCATCCCATTTCTTCCCTATCAGGTGTTAAGAACCTTTTATTTATTTATTTGAGTTTTCCCTCAGCAGGTCACCAATATTCCCTTTGCTGCATCTAACCTTAAGGAGTATTTACACAGCTACATTTGGCCAAAATCTTTGATCTAAAACCCCTCATGCAATTAGCACAGCGGTTATAAAGCGAGACCAAAAATCCATCAGTATAACCCAAGAACTCTTAAAAGAATAAATATGAATCACTGTCAGATGAGAATCAAATAAGAATCATTTTAAAGCCAAGACACAAAAAATTCTGTAATCTTAGATTGCTTGAGGTCTTGGAGGAAGTCAGTGGCAGTGACAGAATGAAAACAATGTCTTTCCTGTCACTGGAGAACAAAGTCCTCACAGATTCCTCATAGAGTCTCCATTTTTAACATGAAATGATGTAATAAATCCTACTCTAGTGAACAAGGAAAAAAAATAAATCCAGGGAGCTTCTTTCTTTATAGTGGGATAAATCAGAATGAGAAGGTGCCCAGGTTTGAAGTTTTCAGAAGGCAAACACAGCTTTTGTAATTGGACCCCTTTTCTCGGGGCGAGTGTCTCATCCAGCTGGGCTCACCATTCTGCAGCAATCACAGAGGAATACTCTGCTTTCATTCAATATGACATTTCCTCTGTGTATGACTTATTAGTGTGAATTTGCAGCCTACAGCAAAAAGAGAAGCTCAGCCCGTACTAAGCACTCTCTTCCAGCTAAGTAGGAGAAGTAGTGTATAGCCTTTTTAGCTATAAGTAGATCTGATTTTGACTAAAGAGTCAGAATACAAGAGTATCAAATCTAATTGCAGTACACTGGGTGACATTACTTGAATCCTTATTTCCCACTATATTTCAGTAATGTACAATCCCATCAAAATGAAAACAAACCAGTAGCAGAAGGAGGAACTGAACCCATGGCTTCTAGAAAAAACAAGTCAGGGTTTATAATTGGGATTTCAGTTCTGCCTAAAGTTTCTACCTAAGTGCTTCACAAACATTGGGATAGCTAAAATAAATGGCATCAAATATAAAAAACTTCAGAAAAAAACCAAATTGTTCATATTTCAAAAATAAAGGACAAACCACTGCATTCAAAAATATTAGTTTCAGGGAACCATAAAATCAACCATGTGAAAAGAACTCTAGCAAAAACTAGCTAATAAAGTTGCTGTGATATATTAACTTATAAGAGGGGGTATTTTTATCATTTTCTGAGAGGCTATTGATAAATTGTACGGAAAGATAGTGAAAGAATTGTTGTGTTTGCAAAATCTACAGCAAAAAGGAACAGAGTGCCAGAGATGCAAGCATTTAACTTATTTGTAAAGGTTAGCAAAAATAGAACTAGCTACATTGCTGCTTATGCCCTCTAAACAAATTAAAAGAGGTGGAGATGTAAAGGAAGCTGACCTCTCATGGCTAGCCATTTTCATGGCCATGTGCTATAACCAGCTGGTGCTTCTTGCTGCATGAAATAAAACCCATCAACCTACTGGGGACAGGTGACATGCTGCTGAGGTCCGGTGTCATCCCAGGGATTCATTGCCCAGCCACAGAACTTCTCTGCTGAGACTTACAACAGGATGGCGAAGGCAACTGGGACCTTAAGCCAATGCCATCAGGTCCCATCAGTTTTCTTACTGATAGGCACTCAAATTGTTCCATGCTATTTTCCTACCAGTTCACCAAGTCACTAATTTCAAACAGATCTTTGGTGTGTCCTTCCACGCCACATCTCAGAAATAGGGATTCCAGCATGGGGATGATCCCTGCCTGATCCACAGTGAGACCTTGTGCAGAAATGTCACCCCATTCCACTCCCTCTTACAATCTGAAGGTTTCTCTGCTTCTGAGACTGAAGTCTATTCTTCAGTGTCTGTGTAAGAGATCCTTTGAGATCTTTATATCCACATCCTTCTCACATGACCTTCTCATTTGTTCATAATATAGTAGCATAAGAAATAATTCCTTCCCAACTCTTTTTTCTCCTTTTCAGATTTGAAAAAGATGCCTTCTCAACCACTGTTGTGATCTTTCAGTCAACGATGAAACATTTTTCAATGGCTTGCAAGCATCTTTTCAGCTCACAATCTGTTTCCACAGCACATGGTACACTTCAAAATTCACCATGTTACATATTTTCATCTTTATTTTTACATTGATGTTGCCAAATTTCCAGATTTTACAGAACCTAAAAATGTTGCTCTACTCTTCACTCCATGAGCTGTCAAACCACACAAGCACTGCTCATCTCTACCACAGAAATGATGAATTCTAAACCATATATTTTTCACTTGTTTCAAGTCCGTATTTTCAGTTTTCATCTCTAGTTTTATCACTTTGAACTCCTTCTCACTGGCCTTCAAAAACCATTATGAGCAGCCAACCCTCCGGCCTTCTCTATCTTTCTCTTCAGGTACCTGTTTTTTCAGTAGATATATAACTTCACTAGCAAAATCCGGGTGATAGATCCTATGTGATATACCCCTTGTCTGCTGTATTTCCATCCTGTTACAGGCAACCAGGTTATTCATTATCCAGTTCCATGTCTAATTTAAAAAAAAAAAAAAAAAAAGAGAGGATAATTTCCTCTTTTTGCCTTCCTCTAGTAATCAAGCCTGCGTATTTGCTGCAAATGTAAATATGATACTCTTGCTATTAATTTACATTTTAGCAAGACTGTAACTTCATTGTATATTCTCAGGCACAGGCTCTGTGCTCTTCAAATCAATACTTTGCAGAATTGATGAAATAAGCTTCTATCAGCCTTTGATATTCCAACCACTTTGCAATAATTTCCTTTAGTATGAATTAAATGAAGCCACACCCATCCACAAGACCTTTCCCACCTGCTTCTTTGATCCCTATTGATATTACTATTGAAACTGCCTTATCTGATATTCAAAAGAAAGGAATAGCCCTGAAGTCCTCACTTTCTCTAATATCACCCTTCATTGGAAATGATGCATCTACCTTTGAACATTTTTGAGGGAGTATTTTCTAAAGGATAATGCAAGGAGGCAGATGCCTCAGTGTGTCCTCTCCACCTTCAGTGCTTCTGCAGGGATGGGATCCAATCTGGGAGAGAGGTCAGTCCCTCTCTTTATTTCCAATTACTTGAAGTTATCAAAAAAATCTAAGTTTACATTCCTAATAAATTTATTATTACCATCAATTATGGTGCAGGTACCAGAAATGGGCAGTGCAGTGACTCATCTTTTTTATTAAGATTTTTTTATACCCATTTTTAATGCAATTTCCACAAAATATATTTCCTCTATTATTTCAGACACGCCATTGCTTCTGTTGGAATCCTTAAACTCTGAGAGAAGAGCTACCTTCCCTTGTAGTTGGTCCGTATCCAATTGAGACAAAAGACTGCAGAAAAGAAGAATGACTGAAGAGAGAACAGTACAAGGTAGATTTCCCCCTATGCTTTGTTTAGTAATGGTTTGTCTTAAATGGTTTTCTTCAAGCCCAGAATGGCCCCATCCTCTCGAACAAGGTATCCTTCAATTTCAGTGGCACCACAGAGTTCATCTTTTTGAACTTAAATCTGTGGTTTCTAGAAGTTTGGATCATCACATGAAGTTTGACAGGTTTTAGGAAATTTTAGTTACAGTAGACAGGAGAATTGAAACCATTTCATCTCCGGTGAAAAATGGGGAAGTTTAAATCATAGGCTTTGAAAGTACCACATGGGGAAATCTCCAGATATACTGGATTTGACATCTCAATAAAAGAGAACAAGGCATTGCAATGTAAAATGAAGCACATGAAAGAAGGTCAGCAGTGCTACCTTTCAATTAAACTTTTGCTTCAGAAAGGTTGAGGTGAAGGACCTCAAGGCCTCTCATATCAACTTTTGATGCTGAAATGAGTGTCCATATTGAAGTTTGATCTTAGAAAAGAAATAACTGGACATTGTCTCGTAACACGTGACTGATATCACAGATTAAAAAAATAATAAAGGGTCTGATTCACTATTGATTTTTAACCTTTTTGGCTATATTCTGAGCTGGTGCAAATCAGCTCAGCCCATTGATGTCGGTGGAGTTATGCCATCTTTGACATAGTCTGAAAGACCCGCACTGAGCAATGATTTACATTTGTGAAAAGTGGTTTAAAGAAAAATTAATAGAAATTAAAGGAAATGGAAGTGCAGCACCTCTCTTTCCACCAAAACCAGAGGGAAACATTCTTTTTTTTCTGGCTTGAAGGAAAAGGCTCTCTTTCCTTACTTATGGGTGGAGCAAGGATTGCCTTTTCTGTTACAGACTAAATTAGCAATCAATCAAACACTCGAAGAGACTTTCACAGCTATTTTGATTCAGAAGAAGATTTACCTTGGGAGGATATGAGGGCTGTAATAGCTTTTTTAGCAGTGCTCGGTGCAGCAAATACTCTGCAGCAGAAGGTGCTGAACCACCAGCGGTTTCCCTCATTTTCCATGAATAGCACAGCTTTACCCATCCCTGTCTGTGATTGCAGTACATGTAAATTAGTTCAAAATCTGGCTTCATATTTCATCATAAACCAGAAATCTGCACATAAAATTCCAGAAGCTACTTTGTAATTAATTCCTTGAAAAAATAAAGTCGGAAAAGAGCATATCTAAATAGATATTGTGTATATAAAAATAGATATTTTCAAAGATTGCTTACATTTATTTGATGTCTTTCAGATACATACTTACACACACATTCACACACATGTGCACCCCACAAATTACAACCATAAATCCCACAGTCTTGATTTATATAATTTATAAATGGTTTACTGTATTTTTTTTTAGCAAGCATTAAAGTACTGAAAATCAGAAGAAGCAATGATTGCTTTTGTAACAAAAAGGTACACAAGAAGTAACTAACTGAAATAAATTAATAATTTCAGATGGATGGTAATTCTCTACTTGATGGGAACACATGTCTACAGAAAGGAGTATTTTGGAGCACTATTACAATGAAAGTCACATTTTTAGTAAAAAGAGGTTATTCCATTTATAGGTGGTGTTGTTTAGGTTTTTTTTCTATTGAATAATATTTTAATGAAAAATTGTGCATTCAAAAAAAGTTTCTTTAGTTAATACACTATACTATACTATACTATACTATACATATGCACACAATATAATTAAAGTTTTTTAGAAAACATTGTTTTTCTTATGGGAAATTGAAAACACCAGGCTAACAACTAAATTTCAGGCAAAAAACTAGTATGTTTTTGAACTACATCACTGTTAAAAGCAAAAGGTTGGTTCCTGTGTTTCAACAAGAAAGGTCTTTATTTTCTGCTGACATGAATTCGCTGTTTTCAGCATAGTTTTCCACACGGAAAGTCAGGTCTAGGAAAAGACATCTCTGCGACAGGCATTTCGTATCCTAGTTCACCACAGATAATCACGAGCATACATTGTAATCAGAGATATCAGCATCATGACATGACACATCATGACCTACAATGTAATACTTCATAACAGGATGTAGGAGAAGCTTGGTTTGACAGACATTTTTCATCTGTTAATGACAAATTAGGGGCACTTCTGAATTATTCATCTACAATCCCTGCATATGTTTAAGTCAAATCGACTTTGATGCCATGCAAGTTTCAAAGTTACTACAAGTGATCTTTTTGCTTTTGTCTGTAACTAATGTCTGAGAAATGAAGTAATAAAACTCCACTGAAATCAAGAAACGTTTGAATTTCATGACTGTTTGCAACACTTGCAAAGCAGTAAGTATACCAGATTCAGAGCAGCTAATGATTTACTAGACTTCATTAAAGGAAGTTAAAAAAAAAAAAAAAAAGAAAAAACCAAAGCAGTGTTTCACTGTTGTTTGTTTACTCTGCTAACTTGCATGTAATTAAATTATGTATAGATGCTCCAATGAAAATATATGACTTTCAATGAAGTTGTACAGGTTGCTATTTACTGTATTCATTCACGCTGATATATACAGAAAATGTAATGGATTTAAGGTGAGACAAATGCCTGTTTAATAAAACCAACTGATTGCAACGAGAGTCAATATATTTTTCTATTGATGAGTTCATTAGCACTGGAACATTCTATTTAAAAACCAATAAACGTACCTTCATACTGGGATTAAAAATCAGCTTTGTTAGAACAGCTCAGCAGTAGGAATCAATACAGCCTCTGGTTCTGTAAATCTTCTGTAACAGTCAGACCTTTCCTCCTCTCGTGAATGTCCAAATGGTGTAGTCATCCACACCAACTCGGCTAAAGGGGTTTCTGAGTGCTCCGAGCCATTACTCTCTGTAAGGATGGGATTCATCTCAACCTAGCCAAAAAATTTGTCAAATGAAAATCTATTTCCAGACTAATGAAATGTAGGCTAACTCTGTTAGCAAAGGAGAAGGACAGAAATCTCCAGAGGGTGCCTTGTTCCTCCTCCTGTGGACACAGCAGAGTCTAAATTGCCATCTTAGGGCTTCCACCTTTCTCCACTATTATGGACCTGGCCCAGATGTCTAGCATCTGCCTTTTGGGTGGCACTGAGCATAGTCTATCCTGTTCTGGTTACAGTATTGTGGAGACAAGTTTTGGGCACATAAGTTGAAACAAGAAACTTTCAGACTGGATAGAAGGAAAACGTCTACAAGGACAATCAAGAAGTGGAAGAGGTTGCCGAGAGATGTCACATAGTCTCCAGCCTTAGAGGTTTTCAAAGTCTGACTGTATAAAGCTCAGAGTAACCTTGCCTGAACTCATAACTGACCCTGCCGTGAGCAGGAGGCTGGACTAGAGACCTCTTGAGGTCCCTTTCCAACACGAAATATCTTTTCATTCTATGGTATTTATCTAGTATTATCTTTGTACTGAACTGACTCCCCTGATGGCATTTTAGGGGCTTTAGAGTAAACATGAAGCTCAGTCAATTCAGTTGGAGTTTTGCCTTTAATTTCTGTTTAGGAGTGTCAAGGATTTCATACCAGTGCCTGTTGAGCACCTGCTGAGGAGCGACATGACCTTTTGGGGACTTGGAGTTTGTTAACAAAACAGTGATGAAGGACAAAAATTGGATTTAACTCACTTTCTTGCTCAGTCCATCTTTAAGAAGGATCTTTAGCTTTAGAAGCCTACAGATGTTCTATGATGAATCCTACAAGGAAATACTGAACTATGAAATCACATTATAATTTCTCCAAACAACTGTCAGTTTTTTGAAAATTCTCTACTTTGCTATTTTATCCTATCTTCTAGATTCTGCTTGGCTGCCAACAGCTGAGAGTGAGAAGACTCATCAAATACTTCTCTCTCAGTCTGGTGGTCAGAGGCAACTGCAGTCCCTACGTTGTCTTATTGCACATGAGGTCTTGGGCACCTGGAAGGGTGAGGGCAGAATGTGGGACAGGGACGCAGTGGAACTATAATGCGATGGGTGTCTGCGTACAGGAACCATGTTGTACCATCTCCAGGGGTTTTGGTGTCAGCACTCCAGCAGTGATGTCTCTAGGGCCAGGTACCGTGCCTGCTCACAGCACGGCACGGCGGCTCTCTGGGAAGCGGGGAGCCCAAGCCAGCTGCAACACGCTGCCACAGTCCCTTGGAGCACAGTCAGCAAATCTGCATACTTGAAAAGGCAGAAGAACTTGAAAGAAGATATTAGGATCTAAGAGGCAAAATCAGTTTAGTAAGATTAAAAAACGATTAGGCTTTTATCTGAATAAGAATATGCCTTATAATTACACTAACTAGACTAAAAATTATAGGGCCAATGGCCTTTATTTCAGACATAAGATGATCACCAGCTGGGGCCAGACAGAGATTTCATCTCATGGTATAATATTACACAATCAGGTGCATTATGTGGGTATTCTACCTTCCTGTGAAACATCTGGCATGAGTCACTGTCAGAGACAGGATGCCAGACTGGATGGACCATTTATCTGTTCTGGTGCATAATTCTTATGCTACTTTAGCTTACAGACTCAACTGACTGCTTAAGAATATCTATGAAATTGTAGGGAAGAGAAGAGAGATGTTATTTCTAATTGAAGAACTTGCTATCTCTCGCCACCTGTTGTTTGTACATAAGATGATAGGGTTCCAATCACAAGATTAATGCCCAATTTAGACTGGGAAAATATCAGCAAATCTGTCTGATTCTCTTATTTTTAAACCCTTTCATGATCTTCAGAAATATTTTACAGTGCCAAGAACAATTTCAAAAATAAATCATGGGACTTCAAAAAAAAAAAACTTCAAAAAGCTGCATCTGTCATTTGCTTATGCAAAACTTTCCTTGTAGATTCATGAATAACTTTGGTTATGTAACTGCTGTAAAATTTATGGGTGTTCTGATTACATGGGGTTTTTTATTTCTCCTTTTTATGACAGAAACATTTGCAACTGATGTGTTGACTAAAAGCGCAGGGATAAAAATATTGGCCCCACCCTAAATTTCTCCAACATAATATTTTACTCTATGCTAATTGCTGCCTTCCTCCTTTTTTTTTCCCCTCCTTTACTGATTCCCACTCAGAATGTTCACCAGAAAGTGTTTACTTTCTTTTAGAAAATAACAACCTGCGAAGTTATTAAGTTAAAGTTGAAGAAATTCCATAGCTCCATTGCTCAGAGCCCTGTTCAACCTGACCTTGATATTTGGCTCAGGAGAAGAAAGACTGCTTTTCCCAAGTATTTACCAGTTTAAAAGACAACTATTGAGGGGGAAATAAACACTCTAAAGACTGAACCAAGAAAATGGTGATCCACAGGTAGGTTTCTAAGCTTCTTTTAGAAATAATTCACACAGCATAGTTTAAATAAATAAATGCCTATTAAAATACCCGGTCCTCATATGTTAATAAAACCTTCAAACAAGTCTTGGAAAGAAAGTACTCTTTTTCTAGTTTACAACCCCCAAATGTTGACTTTTATTTAATTTTTTTCCCTTAAGCTTAATGAAAATCTGTTCTAGTTCATAAAATAATTATTTCAGATAGATTTTCTAAAGATTGGGTGTGAATTACTTTATTACTACATTTTCTCTTTTTCAGACAGTTTTCTGAGCAGATCAAAAAATCTGCCAGTGCATTCTTCAAGAAAAGCTTTCCAAATCAACCTTTGAGGGGAAAATGAATAAAACACTGAGTGGAAGCTCTCCCATTTTGGAGAGGGATGAGAAATATTTCAAGTCTCATGGCTGAAAAATAATTTCTGATTATGCTCAGTAAAGAACTCAGGAACACTATTTTTTACATTAAAAAATCACTTTATAATGGTAAACCACTCATGTTTAACATTCAGAAGAGGAAAAAAATAAGTATTACCAACCTGTAAATAGCTGTAAAAATGCTTAAAGAAACATACCCTGAAGAGGCATAAAATATTGAAGCCAACAGAACTGCTGATTTCCATTGACTGAGCACAGAACTGAACATTAATGTGTTACCCCAAATCCAGCACAATCCTGCTAAATAATTCTTGTTTGGAGTTTTAGTAACCCAAAAGCCTGTGTAAGGTCTCTATATTGGGTGGAGTTGTATGTTATCTTGCATACACTCCTTTAGCAGAGCTAAAAATGCATAGATTCAGATATATTCAAACTATTACCTTTATTCATGCACATATGTGTGCGTTCAAAAATAAAAAATATGAATTTTATTGACATCCTTGCATTACTTATATGTTGGAAACCTTCTTCCTAGCATTTATTTCATGACTTTTACTTATGATATTTGCAGACAGCACTTTTTACCACAAGATCAGCTGTAATATGTTGAAGGCCATCAGATACTGCAAAAAAAACCAAAACAGTAAAATGTTTTTTAAAAGCATATGTATTTAAATGCCTATTTATTTACCATTTAGCCGGAGAGTCCATCAAAAACCCATTTATAACCCTTGCCATTCCTGAGAAAGCTGTATCAGAGTCTCTTCTGATTGAAGTAAGCGCATTATACATTCTGGAGTCGAAAGCTCTGTACATTTAACATCAGCAAGTTTATCCAAGTGCTTAACTAAAAACTTCAGGTTTTGCCTTTTACATAATGTTTAGAAAGAGCCCTGCTTTCTGTTGAGATCCTGGAACTGCATCCGGTGCAAACGAGGCAGTCCTAAAGGTGGCCGTTGTTGCATTTTGGGAGTTAGAATATAGCCCAGACATTTTGTTTGTTGCCCCTTCTGTTCACAGACTCACAGAACAGCTGGGGTTGGAAGGGACCTCTGGAAGTCATCTGGTCCATGCTGCTTTCCTCAAGTCTTGTCCCTGCTAACTGCCCAGCACCTGCCTACCCAAGAGTCCAGATACTTTCATTTTAAAGAAAAAGCTCAGGAGTCAAGGGTCACTGTCACCAAAGTCCCCTACCATCCTGGCAGACTTCTGGACGTCCTGAGGTTATCTTTTCCATCTGATGGCACCCTGCTTGGAGGATCAGCACCCAGGAAATCCCACATATGATGCTGCAGGAATAACTAGCTCAGTATTGGCCAAATAACTTTGCTGCCTTTGCAATATACATCTCACAACGCAACACCATTCCCCAAAAAAGCTGGGCTTTTTGGCTCAGACAAGGAGAAAACAGCTGAAACTGTCGTCTAATTTAAAGGCAACTAATGAACAGCTATCAAACGGCAGTGACTTTCTGCCATTACCAACTTTGATTTGAACAAATGAACTACTGTAGAGAAGGTCTGTTTCTCACTGCCACACATTTAGGCTTAAGCAATCACTCTTTTAAAGTTGTCTGGAGTAACAGCCCTAATTCTGATCACTGGCAAGTGCAAATGAACGGTGACTCCACCGCAGCCCACAGACACGCTGGTGCAGAACCAGACTGGAAACGAGAGCGAGGTGGCACACGCTGTCACCGTTTGCCAGCGTGAACAGCTACTAACCAGGCAATACAAATGCACCAACAGTCGGGAGCTCGTATGCTTCTAGTGGTTTCACTTGCAGAGTTTTTAAACGTCCCTTGCAATGCTGTGTGCCCTGAGAGGCAGCTGATGTTCCAGAAGAGTTTGTGTCAGCCCAGGCAACGGCACATTCATTACAAAAGCAGGGGGAGAAAAGAGTTCACTGCCAGGTATAGCTACTCAAACACATGTGCTCTCTGCTGTGTTTGACTTACAAGAATATTAACTAATAAATATTTTTCGTTTTCTTACCTGAAAAGCCAAAGACTAGCTGCAGCATAGGTGGGTGTTATGCACATGTGCATTACAAACACTTCCAAATCTTTCAGCCCTCTGAAGAAGCAATTAACTTGTTTCATTGCTTTTCCCATTAAGGACTGATGATAGCAAATGGTGCACTCTTTCTTGCAACACAACAGCATGGAACCCGCCACACAGTTTAAATGGCATTGGAGAAACTCTTTCTAAGTGGAAAAAAATTAAGTGTTTCTGCCTCAAAAAGCTGGCAGGCAAATATGGCAATTCTTACTGAACAGTTCTACTTACTGAATAGAGTTGGAGTCATCTGCTTATTCCAGTAACTAAATTTTTTTTTATTGCTTTTTGTTCCTGTTATCCTGCTGCTCCAATGCAGTTAAGAGAGATGGCTCTGAATTCTGCTCCATTTTGTGCAACATAACCAGAATTTATGCTGCAATTAAAAAGTCAGATTGTCCCTGCAGTTGTACCTTGTAACTCCCATGAAGAAAACAAGTGGAGTGCAGCTGAACCCAGTGTGGCCTCTGGAATCTTTACTGCCGATGGCAAAACAAGACCCAAGGAGAACCCAGCTTGACTTCCAGGCACAAGGTTGAGTTTACCTTGGTAGCCCTCCTAGAGCCTAGGGGTGGATGTTTTATAATAAGAAACAAGGGCAAGTGTGTCAGCAGGGCCAGCATTACATACAGCTTTGTAGGGTAGGAATTTACTACAGCAGAGAAGAAGGGTTCAAACTCTCTAGAGTGTTGTCCAAGAAGTACGTACATGTTTCCCACTGATAAATGGGACTTCCAGCCACTTCTATTCTCCATTTTGAAAATATAACAGATATTTCCAACTATTTTGGTTTATCTCTGACTGTGAGAAAGGTATAATTTAAGGCTTGTCAACACAGGGAAATTGTCCAGAATATATATTGCAGAATAAACTGTCCTAAAATATCTTTGTGAACTTGAAGACGTTATTTGTTCTCTGACAACCACTGGATCAAGATCATGAACTATATCCAGTTTCTTCTCCTCTGTCTGCTCCAACAAGTCATTTTCAAAATAACTACAACAGTCCTAAAGGAGAGTAAATCTTTCATTTATTATTAGAGGTTCCTATATGTCCTTACATCAGGTATCTAAGTTAGAAGGCTGGTAATGTGAGGCTCCCCAGATAGTTAACGTGGGGAGAGAGAAAGCATCCCTCCGTCTCCTTATACAAGACACTCTTTGGAGAAAGCTATTTTTCTATTACCTATAGAGAGCACTTCTAGCTTAAGTGCCTCAGTAAGGTCTAAAGTTAGATGTGATGAAACTGGGTTGGAGCATCCCTGTAAGCAGCTGTTCCAGAAGGGTTTGTTTCACAAAATCTGGCATCCCACAAAGACACAGCCAGTGTGGTTTCAGACCTCTCCACAATTTCACACTGGTTGACGTCCACACCGTACTCCCTATTCTTCCTGAAAGCCAACACTGGTGATCATGAGACCCTGCAAGTGATGTCTCAGGAACTGTTCTGGGTGAACAGTAACCCTAAAGAAAAAAAAAACAGCAACAAAACAAAACAAAAAAACCCTAGTTTTTCTTTGGGTCAGATGCCTGTACAGACTCATCACCCTGTCAAACAAGAGCTGGAACTGGCACAAAGAAGGAGGTGGGGACCATCACACTGTCATATGTGGAGGGCAAGAGTGTCTTTCTGGGTGCCAGCGAGACTTGGATCAGCTCAAGGCAACAGTGAAACTGCCTCCAGAAGCTCTGGAAGAGAGCCAGGCCAAAAAGCCAAGATTTTGAAAACACTCAATATGTCATTTTAAATTCTTACTAGCTCCTTCTTTACATATAAAACCTGTCATTTCAATCCCTGGGTTTGTTGGGGGTTTTTTTTGCTGATGCAAAGAGCTTTGGGAACAAGGCATTGTGCAGAGGGGTGAACAAGAACTTTAAATGCCTGAGATGGCTCCTACCTAGAAAGCTCAAGCTTGGTGCATCATCTGAGGAGGACTAAAGAGCAACAGAAGCAATCGGTTCAAAAATACTAGAACTGATGAGCAAACTGTTTTGTGTCTCTCATGCATGCGGGCTTTCTACAGCTGAGTGCAAGGTGGCTGCCTTGGCTGCAGCATGTAACTGCAGGGCTGTGCAACCCACGCTGCTACCTTCCCCGCACTGCGCTACGCAGCGTGAATGCACTTCGCGTTCCACCAGCCAGTACAGGTGGATTGCAGTGGCTCTGTGTATCAGACAATGACTCAAGGAAAGATAAACAGGTTAATTGCTTGAGCTTTCTCACTGAAGTCTTCAGCTCTGAAAGCATCCCCTGTGTTCAACAGCTTGTGCTGTTGTGTGCATGTGTAAATGACTATGGGAGCAAATAAAGGAGCCAGTGATTCATCCCATTTTGCATCTGTGTTCACACAAGGTGACACTGAAGAAGTCAGAGTTCCCTCATATGACTTCTTCAAGGACAGCTGTTGGGTTGCATCCATGGACCTTTTTGTCCATCTTTCTGAAGCAGTTTGAGGACTTTTAAAATCATAATGAAAAATAAAAAAGTGATAATTAAATGCATAGTTCATACATTAATTATTAATAAAGGGTTTTAATTAAATTAAGAGGGAAAATCCATTTCATTAGTTTTGGGGGGTTTCTTTTGTTTTGTTTTGTTTTATTTTTACATTGTCACCTCTTCTTGAGGCACTCTGAAGTGTTTCAGCAGTACATCTCTTCTGGACTGACCTGGTGCTGGCTAGCTAACTCACAGCTCAGGCTGAAGGTTTGGGGAGACTCTCCTAACTTTGAAAGAATCTGGTGATCTTTAGGAATACAGAAATATCTGTCAAAGAGTTTGTCTAAATTAATTTGTCTGTGATACCTCCCAGCGCCTAATTTGGGCCATTATAGTCTCTCTCCAAGGGGACTTTGGAAAAGTCTTTCTTAGATTTCAGTCTTCTGTTGTGGGCAAATTTCAAAACTCTCCATCCTTTTTCACACTAAGATCATCTCTTGTTCTCTTTCCTCTCATTCAAACCCAGGATCTCTGCATTGCTACAGCACACAACATAAAGTGCCACTAACCCTCTCATCTCAGCACATTCCAGCCTAAATGTCCTCTAGTAAAGGCCGCCTTCATTCCCTTCTCAGTCTTCCACTTTCCTACAGCTCTTGTAGTTTTCTCCTTTCCTCTTTTTCTCGCTTATTTCTACAACATTACAATTACTATGGAATTCATGCTGATGCTAGGGTCCATCACAAGAGCAAGCAGTATGTCAAGGTGGTCAGATGTCCACAGCTCAACATTATTCTTCATCTCCCCTCTCCCTGCACAAAGCTATGTTCAATGGCATCTGTTAGTTCTCTGCATTTTTAATATCTGTCCCATCCTCAGGTTCTATCTCATGAGCTCACTGGTGCACTGGCCATGCCACAAAGTGCCACTTAAAACCCACAAGTATGATGTTTTCTCTTTGGGGGAAGCTCTCTCTCTGTAACAGATCTGGTGTCAGTGCTGCAACACAAGCTGTGCTGACAGTTTCATACCCACGAATTAACACACAGGTCTGCCAAGAAAAGCAGCCATGTAATTGGTGAGGTCTTGTGGTTTGACTGTTTGGCAGTGTTGAGGCACTTTGGGCACCTATTGTATTTATCATTTGTGCCCATGAATAGCACAGAAACATCACTTTAAGTTGACAGAACATGACAGTGAGCATGAAATCAATGCCAAATATACCCAGACATTACTGAACTCTTTACACTATTTTATAAGAGTGGGGAAGAAAAAGACATTTTTTTCTTTTCCTTTAGTTTTATTCTTTTAAAGTGACATGCCCTCGTCAATAACTGAAGCTTAAATTGTACTCACTGTGCATGCAAAAGAAGGATACTTAAATTTTCACACAACCCTATCTGAAACCATTTATATAACTCTTCCACTTTTTTGTTACAAGCACGGGGCCATTGCCGTTGTGTTAAAATAAACATCAGAAATGCCTGATTATACCTTGACAGGGGCAAGAAATAACTATTTTCCCCTTCTAGAAACAAAACATGGAGATCTGATCCAAAATAGGCAGCTACCTGCAATGACAAAAGGGACTCGTAATAAAAAAGTCAACTTTTAGATGCCAAACTGGACATTATAGAATCATAGAATGGTTTGGGTTGGAAGGGACCTCAAAGATCATCTAGTTCCAACCCCCCTGCCATCGGCAGGGACAACCTCCACTAGACCAGGTTGCCCAATGCCCCATCCAGGCTGGCCTTCAACACCTCCAGGGAGGGAGCCTCCAAAACTTCTCTGGGCAACCTGTTCTTGTGTCTCACCAACCTCACAGTGAAAATTTTTCTCCTAATATCTAATCTAAAGCTACCCTCCTTTACCTTAAAGCCATTATCCCTTTTCCTCTCACTACATGCCCTTGTAAACACTACCTCTCCAGCTTTCTCGTAGGTCCCTTCAGGTACTGCAAGGCTGCAATTNAAACTTCATGGCGTTTGCCTGGGCCCACCTCTCAAGCCTGTCAAGGTCCCTCTGGATGGCATCCCTTCCCTCCAGCGTGTTGACCACACCACACAGCTTTCTGGTGTAGGAAAACTTGCTGAGGGTGCACTCGATGCCACCATTCATGTCTACCAAGAAAGGTGGTAATTGGTGCCAGTCCCAATACCGATCCCTGAGGAATGGCACTTGTCACTGGTCTCCACTTGGACATCGAGCCGTTGACCACAGCTCTTTGAGTGAGACCATCCAGCACATTCCTTGTCCACGGAGTGGTCCATCTGTCAAATCCATGTCTCTCCAATTTAGAGACAAGGATGGCATGCAGGACAGTGTCAAATGCTTTGCACAAGTCCCAGCAGATGACATCAGTTGCTCTTCCCTTATCCACTGATGCTGTAACCCCATCATAGAAGGCCACCAAGTTTGTTAGGCACAATTTTCCTGAGTGAAGCCATGTTGACTGTCACAAATCATCTCCTTATTTTCCATGTGTCTGAGTGTTCCCTCAAGGGGTCTGCTTTTCAGAAAAGCCCATCACTCACTCTGTAGGAAACCAACTTCTGTAATGAGTGTCCACTTAGTCAACAACTGAGGCAACTAGAATCATTAGGCTTTAATGAAAATCACCTCTGTGTTCCTCTATTCCTCTAAATAAAACAGAGATGTTTTTTCCAAGAAATGAAACTCATCCATTATTTTTTCTGTAGGGGAAGTAATTTGGCCCTATATTTCTAAAACACATTTTATACTGGCTTCCAAACACATTGTATCATGCTGAACTAAGGCAGATTGTTTCTGAAATAGCTTTTTGCACATGTACTCTGATTGTATTTTGCTTTCTTTGATCATTTTGTTGCTATGCTATTGATTTTTGCATTAAAAGAGAGACACAATTCCCAACAACATACATGTTTAAAAGTATTGAAATCTTTCCCCTTTCGTAATTAGTTCCCCCTTTTCTGACTCCATTTAATGAAATCTCAAGGGCCAATTGCTACAATTCTTATTCAGGCAAAACTCCCATTAATCCATATATGTTACCATAATAATCTGTTATGAAAATAGCAGTCATATCAGGTTATAGTTTTCTAACATCATTACGTGGAAGAGGAAGGAGAAGGGGATGGATTGTACGGAAAATAAGCTTTTATTGTAAACCAAAACCATCCATAATAATTAGCTATATCTGGGAAACATTCATGATTACCAAAAGTAAATCGATTAATTTTAATTAATGTTTCTGTTTTACCATGCCATCATTCAGATTGCAGAAGGAACATGTTCCCTATTTATTTTCTTCCATGGGACTGTCTTTCTCCTCCTCCCTCCCATCCCCAACAATTCCAATTGTTTTACTTGTCAGCTTGATCAAAGTATGGCCTTCAGTGATTTCACATCCTAAGCCCATTCATCAGAAAGTCTAATAAAAGTGTTGAACTCTTTTATTGATAGACAGTGGCACAAAATATGGGGCCTGGGAAAGATCAGCCACCTCTGACTTTCCCTCCTCAGCTGTCATATGAAGGTATTTCTTACCCTGTGACACAGGGGCCTTGTTTTGTGCCCTCAATAAAATGAATCCTGCTGGAAAATAACGCTAAAGATGGCTATTCTTCTTCTGAAAAGTATTGTCTATCACAGCCTTCCAGAAATCCTCAAAGGCCAGTTCAGCTTTCAGCTATGGGTTGCCCATTGCTTTATATGTCAGAATGAAGATTATCAAATACGCAATCAGTGGGATGTCACAGGATATCATAATTTATAGCACTACAAATATATCTCAGGCTGGGTCTACATCTCCTACTCCAGACTGAAGAGTTGTCTTGCTTCTGGGGAAGAAGAGGCAGCCTCAGCAAATCCAGAAACACAAATGTTTTGATTAAACATTTCTCTCTTTTTTCCCAAGAGTCAACTTTCAGTGGCACACAATTTATTGATTTCTTCATTTTTTATAATCATAAACATATTCTATTGCTCACATGACAGGGAACTGGAACTACTTAAATAGGACCCTGTGGTCTATCACATGAGATGAAGTCAAGTCAGTGACACCAATTTACCACAGATATTGGGAGCACAAGATAACGCAGTAGTATTTTGTCTTTAAATTATTTTAGAACTGTTTTTTTTACTATTCAGATATTTACCAAGGAAATGAAACTTTCCATAGAAAAAAAAAAATTTAACCCCTCAAATTCCTATTAAACTGCAAGCGAGTTGTGTTTTTTTAACACCACATAGACTGGATCATTGAGCATCAGCTGTTCGTATAAGTATCTCATATAGTAGTGACACTAATAAGTCCAGTAGCAACACTTCAGCCTGTTTAGTGCTGCAAACATAATTCTTAAACATACTTTCAAAACATCTGTTTAAGAAACAAAAATGCAGCTGAATATTGCCTTCTAGCAAGTAAACAGTTCTAAAGTTTGGACCAGCTTTAAAGTATAATCATTTTCATTTATCTCTGTAAAAGACTGTGAAAAGGCAGAATAACATCATTATACTAGAAGGAGGAGAGAAATATAGGAAAAAACTGTTATAGATGCATCACTAATAGAAACAAGGACATGACAAAGAGCAGAATAGACTCTCTTGTCTTAAATCTTTACCAAAAATGATTAAGCATGAACAGACATTTAACTAAACTGGTTTAAATGAGGTGGCAGTAGCACAAGCCAAAGGAAGAACAAGTTAGTGAATGCTAAGATAAATTAGGTGTATCTGAGTCAGCAGGAATTGATGAAATTCACCCTAGACTACTTAAGAATATAACCAATGTAATCTCTGAGTCATTAACAATTATCTCTAAAAATGCAAGAAAAGTGGCGGTGGTCCCAAAGGACTGCAAATTACCTGCCAAGGTACCTATCTATATATACAAGAAAGGAGGAAAAGATCTAGGGGATTATGGACCAGCTAACACAGATTCTCAGAAAAATATTATGTTAAAATTATGAAACCATCGATTCATAAACACTTAGCATACACAAAGCAGATCACACGTAATTGTGAAGACAAAAGCAGGTACAACCAAATTAACTTCATTTTGGTGGCACAGTGGAATGTGGAGAATGGGAGCTGTGAAACATCTGCACTTAAGTAAACTTTGGACTTTGTACCATAACATTATCTTAAAAGCAAACTAAGGAAACAAGCTCTGAATAAGATAGGTACACATTTAATTGAAAGACTGTATTCGGTGAGACACTAGGTCACTACTGAATAGGAGAGTGGGGACTCTTGGTGAGTCCTCAGCCAAATGAGTCCAGCTGGTATTATTACTGGTATTACTGGTATTTTCACTAGCAACTTGGATGAATGTGTTTGCTACTCGAGCTATAGAGAGCTGTGAGCAATAGGAAAGACAAGATTAGCCTTGAAAAGTGTCTTGATAAATAAAAGCTGTTCAGAAAGCATCAAGACTGAAATATATAAGCACAAATGCAAAATTATTCAGAGAAATATGTAAATGTGTAAATAAATAATAGAGAATATCTGCCTATACAGAAAAACTGCAGGAAACTATCAGCATAGTGGACTCAAATTAAGTGAGTCAACAACACAATACTGCTGCAAAAGAGGATAAACCTAATTCTCAGCATTACTAGCAGGAATTTCCAAAGTAAAAGACAGGAGACAATTACTGGTTCTGAGTGAGGCACAAGATGAACTGCTCTATTCTGTTGGGGGACTTCATGTCAAAGAAATGAAAGGAAAAGTTGAAAAGAATGAAAAGAGATCATTAAGAATGATGTGGGTTAAAAACCAGTACTAGTGATGAAAGGTTGAAAGACCTGAATTGCAGTCTGGAAATAAGAAGGCTGACAGCAGTCTTCAAAAATATGAGAGCCCATTACAAGGATGATGGCAGCCAATAATTAAACTTGCTGTAGGACTAGGCATAATCAGATTAAGTCCTATGCACCAGATTGAAGTTAGATTCAAGGGAAGAACTAGCTAGACATGCAGGGAAAAAAACAGCATTTAAAAGTTAGAAAGACTTGGAAAAACAAGTAAGATCCTGAAGAAGAATTTTTTTTTCTGGCTCCATTGTGAAGAGGGGGAATTTAAGTAAATCACTTTAAATCTTGTTTGACAGGATTTACAAACATTTTCTATTCTTTTGCAAGTCTACTATTTAAATACCAAAGTAGCAGGTAAGGCACTCATCCTCAACAGCCTTCCTCGCCTCCCCCTGAGCTGCACAGAAACCGTGCCTGGAAAACTTTTCACTGCACAGTGCTCTAATGCAGTGAAGCAAAGGGTAGCAGTTGCAGTTCTGTCTCCTGCCTTTCGCTTGCAGCTCGGTGCCTTTCACCCGAGCTGCTGTGGCAGGGTTTTTCCCAGGGCAGGGTCTTTGCCTTGTTCTCGTGCTGTTGTTCTCAGGTTCCTGTTCTCGTCGTCCTCCATTTGCAAAACCTAATTTTGTTACATCAGATGTCTCATGAGAGTCAATGCATAAAACTCACCTCTTCTTTCTCTCCCTTTTCTTACCCCCTTCCTTTATAGGTTTGAGTTTATATTAGAGGATTACTCCAAATGGAAGTGTGAGTAGTTCCCTGTAAAAGTATATAGTGCAAGAGGAAAAGCACAGTGAAAATTCACTGTGTCATCTTTATTGTCATCACCAGCTGCTCTCTTTCACTGTTAGAATTGATGTCTGCCATCAGCCATAGACACCCTAGTAAAGTTTTGTGCATGTAAGCCTGTCTCAGCATCCTTTGTCCAAAATTTTAGATTACATAAAAATAGAAATTGCTTGAGGGTAAGCAGAAAGTGCCAGCTGAGATGTTGAAACTGTTATTAGTAGAACCCAGGTCTTTTTTCCTATCGACAAAACAAGGAAAAAAAAAAACAAACCACATAATGGAACATGGATAACCAAAAAGCCAGAAATTCTGCTCTTAGTAATGATCCTTATCCATAACGGCTAGAGAAAAAAACAGGTTCAGCAAATATGTTATCAGCACTACTGAAAACCAGCAAACTTCTGTGAGCTTGGGCTGTTTCAGACGTTGCTTGTAGCTGCTTCTCTGTTTATGGCAGTAGTACAGAATCTGCCACATTCCTGGCTGTGCCAAAACCCGTTTAAAAATATATAAAGAGAGAAAGAGAGTGAGCAAGACAGAGAAAAGCTATTTTGAGAGTGGGAAGGAACTGATGTTCCCAATTCCAGTGTGGTGAAGAAGATCGTGGTGGGTGCCTTCCTCTCCTTCCCTACGTGATCAGGATGATGGAAACTCAGTATGAGCACTGTGGCCTGATGTCTCTGAAGACCATAAGATTAACAGTTGCAAAGGTAAATATTGCTCCCTGCAGCCCAAATCTCCTGGTATCAGTGTTGTACCAGGATCTCCAAAAAGGATTGATGGATTAAAAAGGCACCATTTTTCACTATATTTTTTAATGACTTAGACCTTCTTTCTGGCACAACTATATTTGATCATGATTTACACTCCTATCCTCTTATTGAGCAGCCATGATCTCAACACAGTCTTTTCACTGAAGGAACAGACCTTTATGTCTGGACTAATTCAACTCTCCTATCTATTTTTTGTCTACTCTTATAAACTACAGGGTGGACGGAGTTATACTTCCACTATTTTGTACAATTTCAAGTACAAGGCCCTTTCACGATAGGATATTTGTCTGCAACCAGTGTAATTTACAGAAAATTACTATTTTAAGACGTATAATTATTCCTTTTCTCTAAAAGACTGATGCTAATCACAGCAGCTGCAAGCAATATTATAGCAAGAATCTTTTCTACCCATTGCCTGCACTTAAGTAATTTATATCTGAAATTATTAGAAAGTTTAATATTTATATGCAACTACTTTAAAGTTTGAAGTAAAAAAGTTTACATTCATACAGCAGTAATCTGAGCTGCAAAATGACTAATAAAAAAAATCATAATTTCTTGTTGAACATGGTTTTGTGAGTGTGGTAAAAGTTCTCTACTACATTTAAACTGTATACAATAAAATTATCAGTAAATCACATATCACAAAGCACTACACAAAGATGACAGTTAATGTTAGTTAATGGATTCTTAGTTAATGGATTCTTAGTTAATGGATTACCTTACAGTACTCTAGAAAATGCCACAAACCTTGTTCCTTTGAAACATAGATATATTATGCAAACCTTTTCTACAGACTTAGTTGGTTTCTCTTAAATCAATATCTGCAAAATAAGTAATCTAGGAAACAATGTGTGTCATGTTTCTCTTTATATAATTTAGGCCAAGTATTTAAAGTATTCCTTCAGAGAATATTAAATAAATAATTTTAAAACCCCTTTTATTCTCTATATGAGAGAAATTACAATTAAAAAAAGCATGCCATATTACAGGGGAAGGTCAAAGATAGCTTGCGAATTGTCCAACACGAAACATCTGCTTTACTTCAGTTTCCAATGAAAATAATGGGAGGAAATGGAGATGACTGTAAGCAGACAGGAATTACCCCACAGAAGGGGAACCAAGAAGAACTTTGGGAGGAAGATCTTCCAATTGACAATTTGGAGAGAACTGGTTTCTGCAGCAAAAATTTTTAATAAATCTGTCAGCAGGGCCATAATGGACCATAAACTCAATCAGTTGACAATGACCTGCCATTGCAAAAAAGTCTCTTGATCCCAGCACTATTCAGAAACTACCTTGAAGAAACGTGGTTATCCCACCAAGTGCTGTTCGACTACGTCCTCTTCTGGGCATCACACTAGGAAAAATGCAGATAATCTGCATTTTGTAAACTTATCTACTGGGAGAGAAATAATGCCAGAAGGTTTAGGAAATGTGACCTATAAGGAAAGGCTGAAGGAATCAGCTTTGGTTTTGCCAGCAAACAGAAAGTGTAGCTGAAACATGGTAACAGACTTCTTACTGTGTAAAAAGCTGTTGTGAGGAAGGCAGTGACATTTTTTTCTCTGTCTATTGTAGTATTGGCAAGAAATAAACCCATGAATTTTCATGTTGTGTTTCAGGTTAGGTAATAGAAAAAGCTTTCTACTGGCTCCTCATCAGTACAGAGTCACATACCAGCCTTGGAGAAGGGGTATTGAATCCTGTTTGAGCAGGGAAGAATTAGGAGACATCTTGAAATCCCTTCTTACACCTATACAACTCTTATGATGTAAGTTCAAGTAGTACCAGAGACTAATAAACATAGTCTTTCTCTTTCACTCTTGCTCTTGGTGTCACTCTTGCTCTCGCTCTTACTCTAGCTCTACAACTTTCTCTTGTAATGCATTTCAAATTAAAAAAAAAAAAAAAAAATTATAAATTCATTCCAAAATGTTCAAACTATTCAGCAGAGCCCAGGGAAGCCTGAAGAGTCCCTTTTATATCTTTCATATCTCCAGTGTAAGAGCATACTGTACAGTCTTTAAGAGGATGCTTGATATTCTGAAGTTTACCACATTCATGACATGTTTGTGATTTACAGAAAACTAGTAACTAAATTCTCCATTTGTATAAAAGAAATCTGCATCTGCTGTGAGCTGCTCAGATGCTGAGACAAGGTGACCAGCTTCCAGCTAAGGGAAATCCAAACCTTCTTCTGTGAAGTCAACAGTAATTTTTTTGACAGTAGTATGACAGATTGCCTTATTTAATATAATTTTTGTGTTCTGCTAAAAGATTTGGACATGTGTAGGTGGGATTTCTTAGATATTAGGTCATTAAGTGATGCAACTTTATGTCTTTGGCAAACCCTTATTGTTTGTAATTTTCAACTATTTCTGTACTACAACTACTTAATATCTTGTAGTTGCTCATAGAGTATGCAACAGTACTTGAAGTCAGGAACTAAAGAAGAGTTTAGTGCCTTATTTATCTCCTTCAAAGCACCATTAGCTTTGTATTAGGGCTGTTACACCAGACAAGCAATACTCTGCTCTCAGGGAATCAATGCTTGTGTTGACAGTCTGAGGGTGTACTCACCACTCTCTCACCAAATTATATTTATATAGACTCCTGTCACTTATTTGGTGTTCTCCAGATGCCATTTATAGCTAACAGTTCTTCATGTGGTACCTTAGATAATTGTTACTCACTAATCTAATGAGAAAGACACTCACTGTGTGCAGTTTCACTGTGACATCAATTCTTGATTACACAAGTGAAATACATCTGTAGCAGCTTTAAGCTATTTGTTTCAGTCCCCTGTTCTTTGCCTGGATTTTTGAAGAGGATGAGTTTGAACTGCAAATTTAATGTCATTCACCTAAATGAATTTATAAGTGGTAGAAGACAGAATACCACAGGAATACAGACCGAAATGCATTCGTAATAGGAACTCCACCTTTGAATGTTCCTGTGAGACTGGACTGGTAGTCAGTATGGACATAGAGCTGGGCATACTGTTCAGTAATAGTAATGGACAGAGTAATGATTTATGATGATTGACAGCTTTCTCACAGGCAGCAACGTATGTGTAGAGAAGTTAAAGGACTTCTGTCTTTAGTTTCCTTAGGTAGCCAGTTTTCATAGATGTGGTCAGTGCAAGTATTTGATAGCATTAACCAAAGGTAAATTCCACTTTATATAAATAGGTCAGCTTGTTCTAAACCTGGCTTAAGTGACTGAGAGGAAGAGTCACTAGTGACTTGGCGAGTCACTTGTGTCAAGGACTAAGTGGGGATGTACTGCTTAGAGGTTGAAGAAAAGCTAATCTGTTTGATCACTTTTATTCCAAAATAAAAAAATACCTTAACATTCATGGTCTTCTTCTCAAGAGGTTTTCCACCAGTGGGGTAAATTGTTAAAAAAAAAAAAAAAAAAAAAAAAGTTATAGCTTTCCTTTTCATCCTTAATTCTTGAGATGCTCTGAAAAAATGTCATCATGTACAGCAGCCTTTCATGGATTCAGTCCTTTGCTCATTTTTTATACCAGAAAAGTCCTGAAAATAAGGAAGATATCTGATAGCTTGACTTGTTTCAATGGAGCTTTTTGTAGACTTTTCTTCAACGGAATTTATTTACCAGCATGTTTGTGTTCCTGGCAAGCTGTATGGCTATCGCATTTGCATTTACTTGCACCTACATTGCTGACATCTTGGTTCACAGCACCCATAAGCAGAGAAGCAATCAGCTGCTTGACTTTTTAAAGTTAACATTTTCCATGGTGTCTTACTGTTTTATCCTGCCCAGGCTTGCAGATTTTAGGAATAGGATGTCTGTACACTGGATCTACCCCAACTCCAGTGTCCTTAGAGTGCTTCAATTTTTGTTACCCAGGAGGGAGCCCCATACTTTCTTAAGACATTCCTTTAAAGCCCTAGGAATTGTCAAGTTCTGCTGATTTCTTCAAAACATTAAAAAGGCCACTTCAGTTAATCAGATCCTAAGGATTTTTATGATGTTTTCATAAGTATCACAGCCTACTCACTACAGATTCTAGCAAGGCTGATGCCCTAACATGATAATATATGTAAGGATATACTGATACCACTTCCCAGTGTGTGTGTGTGTGTTGCTAACCCAATTTTATCATGCAATATAATATGTAGATCAGATATTCAGCATTACAGCAATTTCTTGGTTTTTTGTTCTCGAATGATAAACTAGTCATTGGTCATACAACGTTAAGAAGAGTTCTCTCATGTAACTAATATCAACCCCATAAATGTTGCAACCACATATAAGGTGGCAGTGGAGGAGGGGAGAGAGAAGCAGGTACCCAGAGGTCTGTTAGTCAGGTTCAATAACAAGCAAGGCTTTCAGACAGGTTTCTAAGAAAAAATAATTAAGGACACAGTAGTAGAAGGAGAATAGGATACAACACAACAGAGTTTTATCAAAGGTTTGTCAAGACTGTTCTCTTATGTTCTTTTGATAAAATGACTATCAAGACAAAGAAGTGATATAAATCCCATCTAACGGAAGCTGAGTAAAGCATTTCCTATGATGATACACAGAAAAGGATAAATTGAACTAGGAGTTAGTACAAAACACTGTAAATAACATGAGAAAACAGCTAGAAAAGGAAATAATCACATGTTGGGTTGAAGTGAGTTGCTAGTACGGTTCCTCAAGGATTAGTCTTGGGAAAATATTATTGATTTGTTTTACTCATTTATAATAAAGAATAGCCACAAAAACACTTATATAAATTATTAAATAATATTTTCATGAATGAATTTGATAGACTTGTGCTCACAAAACCTGATGACAGTAGTCAGGAGTTGCTGTCAATACAGAATTATGTTACTCACGAAGTAAGGTTGTGTGACCTTGTGAACTGGAATAATAGTAATAAGAAGAAATCTAATAATACCAAGAGCAAGGTCATTCCCTTAGGGACTATTCACTCGAACTTTAGCTATATAATGGGTGCTCATCAGTTATAAGTGCAGAGCAAGACCTTGATATATCTGTTCACACACCAACGATCTGATGACCCTGGAAATACAAATGTTAGCTGTATAAGTCAGGTGAATTGCTTTTAACAGACAGAAGTCTTTTATGCAGCCCCTAAAAGTATGAGAAGGATAGAATTTCCTCTCCATAGCAGTGATATATTGCTGGGGGGAGGTGAGTGATGAGTTAATGAAGACGTCTCATCTGGAAAAGTATGCAAAATGTCCAATAAAGATAAATTCAAATAGGGCCAGGTTTAGACAGGGAACAGAGGGACCATCTCTTTAGTGACTACAAGACATGTTTGACATGTTTAGCTTAATGGAGTAAGGCCAGAGCAGGGAAATGAGTACTCTTCATAAATATATCAGGGACATAAATACTAGGAAAGAACTATTTAAGTGAAGACATAGATAGCATCAAACAAGATGATATTAATGTGCTCTGGAAGACTTGAACCAGGAGAAAAATGAGATTCTGGAACATCCTTCAAGGAGCAATAGTGGGTGGAAGCAGCCTATCTTAATCAGTTTATAAAAGACATAAGGAAATGTTTATTTGAAATAGCAGTAATCTGTGCCTAGCAGCTCCCTTTCAATTCTACACTCTGATGTAGTTCACTTTTGTAGTGAAAGAGAATAAATCTTTCTCTAACAAATAAGGATTGGAAAAGCTAATATAGATATCAAGCTTTCTTTAAAAAAAAA
>VXBL01008405.1:870743-905618 GCA_013400195.1 Aramus guarauna | reverse complement strand
AAAAAAAAAAAAGTTTAAATAATAGATAAAATGTTTCTGTTACCCAGTCCTTGTCTCTAAAATGGAGAGGGATGGATTAGAGGTCTTTTCCAACCTTAAAGATTCTATGATTCTATGACAGATGGACCACTCAGTGGATAAGGAATTGGCTGGATGGTTGCACTCAAAGAGCTGTGGTCAACGGCCTGATGGAAACCAGTAACAAGTGTTGTTCCTCAGGGATCAGTATTGGGACTGGCACCATTTACCATCTTTCTTGGTGACATGAATGGTGGCATCGAGTGCACCCTCAGCAAGTTTTCCTACACCAGAAAGCTGTGTGGTGTGGTCAACACGCTGGAGGGAAGGGATGCCATCCAGAGGGACCTTGACAGGCTTGAGAGGTGGGCCCAGGCAAATGCCATGAAGTTTAACAAGGCCAAGTGCAAGGTCCTGCACGTGAGTTGCGGCAATCCCAAGCACAAATACAGGCTGAGTGGAGAATGGATTGAGAGCAGCCCTGAGAAGGACTTTGGGGGTGTTGGTTGATGAGAAGGTCAATATGAGCCAGCAGTGTGTGCTTGCAGCCTAGAAAGCCAACAGTATCCCAAGCTGCATCAAAAGAAGTGTGACCAACAGGTCGAGGGAGGTGATTCTGCCCCTCTACTCTGCTCTTCTGAGACCCCACCCGGAGTACTGAGTCCAGCTCTGGGGTCCCCAGCACAAGAAAGACATGGAGTTTTTGGAGTGAGTCCAGAGGAGGGCTAAGAAGATGATCAGAGGGCTAGAGCACCTCTGCTATGAGGACAGTCAGAGAGAGTTGGGGTTGTTCAGCCTGGAGAAGAGAAGGCTCCAGAGAGACGTAATTGCAGCCTTCCAGTACCTGAAGGGACCTACGAGAAAGCTGGAGAGGGAGTATTTACAAGGGCATGTAGTGATAGGACAAGGGGTAATGGGTTTAAACTGAAAGAGGGTAGATTTAGACTAGGTATTAGGAAGAAATTCTTTACTGTGAGGGTGGTGAAGCACTAGAACAGGTTGCCCAGAGAAGCTGTGGATGCCCCATCCCTGGAAGTGTTGAAGGCCAGGCTGGATGGGGCTTTGGGCAACCTGGTCTAGTGGAGGGTGTCCCTGCCGATGGCAGGGGGGTTGGAACTAGATGATCTTTGAGGTCCCTTCCAACCCAAACCCATGATTCTATTTTCTCTAAGTCAGTTATCCCATTACTGTTGGTTATTATTAACATTAATTATTGATTCCAAAGTAGTATCAAGAGGTCCCAGTCAAACTCAAGGCTCCACTATTCTGAGGACATGTGAAAATAAAAACATCAAAAGACAGTCTGTTTTTCAACGAACTGCAGCCTACCTTCCTGGCTAGAGCCTCAGGCCAACCACAGCATTTGTGTGTGATAACTATGCACAATAAGAAGTCCATTTAATTTAATAGTTCTGGCTCACAGTATGTCAAGTCAGGCAGGTATAAGTTCTAGCAGACTGGAGGCGGAACAGGGAGGGATAGAAAAAACTGGGAGGAAGAAAACTGTTTTTCTGTTCCTGAAATTTTATTCTTAAAAAAATAACATAGGGATGCAAGGACAGGCACTGTAGGTCAGACCAGAGGGAATTTGACTGCGGTCAGAAGCAGCAAAAGAAATTCAGGAGGAAGGAAACATAGAGTGATTACTTTCTTGTTCTTGTTACCCAGCTTCTGTTAATCTGTTGTGAGAGAATATGCTAAGTCTTAAGCCATACCAATAAATCTGAGCGTAGTAGACTTTAATGAACCATAAATTTGTCCAGTCGCTTCTGGAACTCTTGAGGCATTTGGCCTTCATAACATCTCATGGCAATGGTTTATACAGCTTAACTGACTGCTTCCTTTTGCTTAATTTTAAATCTGCCACCTTTTATTTGTACTCCTGGTTCCCATATTACAAGAAAACTTCCGTAACTATGCATCTTCACTATCTTCATATGCCTTAGGCTTTTCAGGCAAACTGAGGTACAGGCCCAAAGTCATTGAGAAAGTCCTTAGTAAAGCAAAGGTCAGGACACAGATGTGCTGAGCTCCAAAAAAATCTCCCAACCATGACACTCTCCTTCCACACACCACATGCAGATGTGCACATACATTGTCCAGAGACAATTACATTTCCTCAAGGATGTTACTAATTGATAACATGAAATGGGCAATCTCACAGTTCTGCTAGATTAAGCCTTTAATAATGCTCCTTTTTAGGAACACAGCCCAGCTAAAAATCCAAATAATTTCTTTTAAAATAGAGGAAAAGCCATGCATGAAATTCACAATCAGAGGTGGAGACAACAAAATTTCTTTAGAGCAAGTCAATGGATAAAGCTACCTTGTTAGGCAATGCACCAAACTCATTTCTTGTTTACACCTAGATTCAATTAGGTCTGGATTCACCCAGTCTCTGAATTACACCCTTTGGTTCATTCTACTCAGACCTGCGCTTAAGTACATATGAAGCCACAAGCATGTCCTTATGTGCTGCGCTGAATAGGGACGGGTGCTGAAATCAAAGCCGTAAGTAGCATGTCTTGGAAGCGACCAAAAGATGAGTTTCTCTCCAGGCTTATCGAACAGCTCTGTATTTTAAGTGCTTTGCCATGTACAGATATTGAACCTAGTGAAACGTTAGTACTGATCCAGGTATGTGGGACTGCCTTTATGTGTTGTTAGGATGCAGGATTCTGAAGAGAGATAAAGCTTTATGAATGCCTATAAAAGGCCTCAAATATGTACCGCTGCAATGTCAAAACAACGTTGTTTGCTTTGGTCTGTGGCTGGGAGTTTCAGCTTTGTTAGCTCAACAACAAAGGGTCTCATTGTCAGCCTTTCACACCTAGAAACACATAAACACCCGGGCTCACACATACTGCGTATTACATCGCAAGTATAACTAAGAAAACCTCTCTGAACTGCCTGGCAGCTGTACTCATGTGCAATGTGGAGTAGTTCTCACTCTCTCAAGTGATGAGATGGTTCAGTAAGAGAGAGGGGAAAGTGGGCAAAAGGAATATAAAATAGGCAAGAAATAGCACAAAACACTGAACAACTAACTTTTCTACTGACAACTTCCTAGTAAGCATTTTTCCAGCAGTTTTAGATTTGGTTTGAGACATCTGAAAAAAAATAGTAGCTATTTTTTTTCTTGCAATGTGCTTTCCTTTTTTATACTTGGTGAACTTTAGTGTCCAAAAAGATAGACAGAACAGCCATGGCATACTGCAAATACTTTACAAGAAAGTCTGACAACAGGTTTCTCCTAGCTCAGAATAAATTTCAAATGTGCCTGCCTTGCAGAAACAAGGGGACAAGCATGCAGAAATTGTACTTACTGCTTTTATTGCTTTAACAAAAGCAATGCCATAGAAGCAGCATTTGGAAGACTTATACAAATCAGACTGTCTGCAAATGTTGATTAATGTCCTTCTGTAAAAATAAAACCCCTCCACTGATTAGCTATATCACAGTGCATTTCACACATGTATTAAGACAAGGTCAGGACACCCTGTTATGGATGGGATAAATTTTTGGAACTTGCTGCTGATTGCAGTCACATTCAGTTTAACAATGTTGCTCCTCATAAATATCTTAATGAGTCTCAGGATAGTTTTCTTGGCCTGTGAGATTAGTAATATCCAGAAAGAGCGAGCTCTATGCTCAGCAGGGAAACCGGTTCAAGCCTCCATTCAGTTTAATAGGCTGCTTAAAAAGCAGCTCCTGGAATGCTCTCTTGCTCCTGATGTCACCCCAAAACTGAGCTGGCTCATGAGATAAACAGGAGCATGCAGGGAAGGATGCTGTGTGTGGTGGAGAAGGCTGGAGTTTCTTAAAAACTAATGCCGAAAGCAAAATTGTATTTTGGATTTGCTTTGCAGTTCAATAAAGACAGTCAGCACAGGTAATTATGCTTTATAAAAACAAACCCAAACCCTATTTGGAAGAAGGAATCTCACACAAACCAGGTGCCGCATCTGTTAATTTTCTGCCAAAAGGCCCAACAAATTCAGGGGCAGAAATATCCCTGCCCGGAGCAGTCTAGACAGGATAGAAATGCAAGCACTGTGAGAACTCCTCCCAGCTCCCTAGCTCCATTTTATAGATCAGAAGCTAAAATAACTTCTCAGAAATCTCCAGAGAAAGCCTAAGGGACAAGATTTTACCAACATCTTCTTAACCCTACACTTTACTGCAGCAACAGCAATCTTTCTCGAATACAGGTTATTCTGGTGCTTTTTTATAAATAATTTTTAAATATGAAAATTGAATGCCAGCGTCACTAATAGCGCTCCATGCTTTTGAGATTCCTGACTATAAATCTGTGATAATTTTAACACAAACATTAGGAACCATTCGAAACCAAAGGGAACACATTAGCTGTGGCTAGAGTAAGACTACCACAATGAAAGATCATGTATTTCTAAAAATAGAGTGCTGCTAGAATCGTGATGCATATGTTACAAAAGGAGGGCAGAATAACTTCATGGACTGCCCTATTTGTCCAACCAAAGTGTGAGAAGTGGAAAAATACTTTCTTCACAGAGAAAAACAAAAAAAGAGGTCCTTACAGAAGAGTTTCTGCTGACTAATATGGGAAACTTATTACTAACAGACAGATACTCTTAATTGTCATTAATAAATTACAAGCAGATGTCAGATACAATGCTAAAGTTATGTTCTTAATACATATTTAGATTTGTAGTGCCTACAAAATTGAGTTAGCAAATGGTATTTTAAAATCTACTGTAAATATTATTGTAAATCCTCAATAGATGGTGCTATTATCTAAGTTAATATCTTAGCTGATTATGCAAAGGAGCTCAAGACAAGTGTGTCTGGGATTTATCTGTGAGGAAAGTCAACCATCTTTATGATGTCCTTGTTTATGGTACCTGCTTGCGAAAGGACTTGCATTTGCTTTCTACTCCAGGGTAACAACCACAAACATAGGCAGGTATTCCAATTACACAACTCCACATAACAACAGACAGATTTCAAGCATTTTAACTAAAAGTAGGGCTATTTGAAACAGAATCATTGTCTGCAGAAAATAACATACCCCTCATCATGTTTCTTCCGCAGTTTGAAATGGTTGATATCTGGAGCTAATTAAAAGTGTGAAAATCAGTTTCACAGCGTGGCAGAACATTGCAGGCTGCTCTTACATGGCTCAGCGTTACGGAGGCAGGATGCATGAAACAGCAGCCTTCTCACTGGCGTGACTTCTTGGAAAGCAGCTGTGTTTCCTCCATCTGCAGACTAGACACAGCAATCACCCCTCCCAAGGCAAATTTTCCAGTCGTTCCATAATTTCTGCTTTTGATTACAGTATCCCATCTTTTCAGGGATGTTATTCCAAACACCTCCAGGAAAGTAACAAAAAAAGGCTCTGGAATCTGATCCTTGATCTGTTTTTATGATTTAAATCTCTCAGATGGAATCACCTAATTCAACCATTGAGATTCCAGAACTTGCAAAACTTTAAAAAGGTAAAGAAATAACAGTATCATTCAGGAAGTGAAGCATCAATGAATAAGGTACCATCAGTTTCCCCACTAAAATATAGTAAATATTTGCTCATTCACTAATGGTTGAAATGTTCTCTCCTTTAATGACAACTCCAGAGTATAAATTAAATTAAACCATTAGCTAATTCCCCATTTTATATCCTATTTCAATCACATTTACTACTGTTTGATTGCCTACTCTATGTTATTTGAAATACTATATACATATTGATTTGTGGACATTAATATAAGATGAAGAGCACACTAAAAAGTAGCTAAAGGAAACCACAGAGGAATAATTAGACTATTAGGACTTCCTAATTGTCCTTTATCTCCTTGGAGTATTTAAGAGAAAACAAATTTTAAATATATTATCAGTAAGTCACTGAATTTTAGGAAATAGCAATAAGGAAGTGACTGTAATTATTAATCAATATGATAAGAAAACACAAACATGGCAACAATTGCTGATAATAATAATAAGGCGAGGTCTGGTCTTGAGTTACGTTTGGGGTCTGGCATCCTGACTCACCCTGAACAACATATCCTGGGAACAATCCCACAGCATCATGCACTGTATCTGTTCCAGCCTAGAAAAGCGGTGGTGAGCATGATGTAGTTGATGTCATGCCCATGATACCTCATAGATTGTCTGCCCGAGAAAATGTACACCTTCCTGACTGATCTGGGTGTTTGGGTTGGGCTCCTCACACAAACTGGGCCTGGACTCCGAGTAAGTGCCATTAAGTTTCAGACATAGTGACAGATTATATCCTTTATTTTTACTCATGTCGAATTCAGACAAATTACCACTGAACAGGCATTGGTCAAAGAAAGTACATTTAATATATTACCCTCCTGAAGAGGTACTGGGTACTTAGACATTTCCAGCTGTTCCTCCCACAGCTTGGTAAGGTGATGTGGGTTTGAATCCATGAAAGCAGAGAAGGGAATTCCACTGGAAAATCCCATCTGAGACAAATAATTTCCTGTGCCAAGGTCACCATCATTTGCATTTTCCAGTGATAACAGCCAACACTACTGAGTTTTCTGCTGAAGTTACTCCTGTCAGTTGTTGGTTATGCACAGAATTTGCCTTTTGGAATAGACCCGTTTGCACTACTTAGCCAAAATTATGTAGTCTGTGGTCCTTGAATAAACTTAGATGAAGGACAGGCACTGTGACGTTCAGCCCTGATAGTGTGGATTCTGTTCTATATGTGGAGTTAACTTTTGAAAAATGAACATTTACAATTTTCCATGTATCTATCTAGAGAGTCAAATGAGAGTTTTGCAGATCATATTTGCAGACAAAACCATGACTTCTGGCTGGCTTAAAGCATGCCAAGCAAGCTTCAAGGAACTTAAAGCCTGGATAAAACCATGGCAGGTGATTGTACGGAAAGATTTAGAAAGATCATGTTATGATCTGCAGCAATCCCATTATGTTATCCATTATAACAGATGCTCAATTAAAGGAGTTGTGTGCCCATTTATATTCCCAAACATTTTAAAGTACTGTTTCTATAAACCTTCTTGTGTAAAATTCTGGATGAAATCAAGAGTTTTCTAAGAATAATCCACTCCCAAAGGACAAAAAGGTGAGAGAAGGACTCTTCAGGCAATGAATCTGACATTGCTTAAATAGCACAGGAAAAATATTTATTTTTGTCAAAGCCCAAGAAAACATGAATGAAGCACTAAAAAATTAAACCAATGGAATGAACATCAGCTGATTTGAATATTCTATTAACAGACAAATAATTAAAGGCATAAAATCCAAACTGTAGAGATATGGGTGGTTTGTGAAAATCACTGCCATGATATAAAGGCTATAAAATTGTGTGGGCAATGGCCATTGGGGTTTTTAATTTGGAAATTAAGCAAAGTTTTGTGATCCTCTAGTCATTAGGTTTTTAACAATCAGAACTGCATTTTGAGAAGTAACCAAATGTATTAGTTTTGAGCAATATGAGATGATTTTATGAAGCCAAACCTAAGTAGTGGATTAGGAAGTGTGCAAATTTCTGTTCTTGGTCTGATGTACTTCATTAGAACTGAAAGAAGATGAGGCAGCAGGAAGTCTTCTCATGCCGACTGCAGCATTATAAAATACTTCAGCATGCATACAATTAATAAATTAGAGACATTTCTATCAGGAGTGGAGTTGTGATCTCTCTCCAAAACAGCGTTCTTCCCCAGTCAATTCAGGGCAACAAAAACTGTTCAAGATGAGGGAAACCGCAGTAAAAGTCTGAATGCCTCACTCACATCTCCTCCCTTGCTAAATTATCTCTGTTCAGTATTGGTACTAAACTAAAGTTTTATGGCAGTTCAATTGATTTTTTAATATTTTATGAAATATCTTTTCCATAGGACTTTAAAATATTATTAGGCTGAACTCTTTTTCACTTCTGACCTTTCACAGACATTGCGCCTTGCATTGATTTTTCAGCTCTTTGATACTGGCTGAGCTACAATAGTTACAGCAAATAGGAGAGGAGGGGGAATCAAATGCCATTGCATTAAAGAACTGAAAAGAAATTATCTAAGTTCGATTACCAACAATTCAACTTTCCTACCACCTCCTCTCAGCACATGAGACCTTCAGAGACAAGTCACGAAGCAAACATTTTTTCTCATATTCACCCCACATTCAGCAGCCTTAACATTGCTTCCAACCCCCTTTATCAATCACTCTTAGCATTAAAAACATGGATTAAAATAAATACCTGAGCTGACTCTTTAGGCAATACTAAATATTCTCTTTCTCAACTAAAAGATTTTCTGTCAGCTGGCTTGTCAGGCTCCTGAGGGAGCAGCAGGGGATCATTTGAAAAGAATTATGTTGCACCAGTGATAAATTAAATCCACTTGAATCGATAGCATTTAGATTTTTAAAAGGATATAGCCAAGACACTATCAATTAAAACAAATCCTGACTCAGTAAGCTTAGTTTTCACATCAGGGTCTTACTTAAGCCAGTCTCCTAGAAGATAGCATGGAGTATTTTTATCTCCAATTTAGACATCTGATTGATGCACTCCAATACTTGACCTATTAATTCCCGGCTCCTTTCCTGTCAGGCATGAAGTATAGGGTTTGTTTTCACTGTCCACAAATAAGAATCCAGTGCCACCTGAAGTCTCCAAAGATATCCGGGACACCCACAAAGTGATGGGGATGTCTCAAATGACCAGTAGATCTCTGCCCTGGCAGGAGATCCTTGTGCGTCTCAAGGGACACTAAATGCTTATATGTAGGCCACTGATTCAAGCTGTTCATGCCATCCTAAAATTGAATCTCAAATAGAGTCAATGAAAGGAGCTTAGGGTGAGTAACTCAGACTCAGCCATCAAAATCTTTTGTACCTAAATTCAGCAAAATTCTTTCTACTGGCAAAATTCCCCATCTGAAGTTGTTTGTACTGCAGTTTTAGCACTACTTGGATTAAAGAATTTACAGAAGAAGTCATTCAGAAACCTTTCAGTAACATCCATAGGACATTGTGTGGAACATCACTGAGAGGATTTAGGGCTTTGAATCTGGTGATCCAAGTTGATTTTATTTTTTTTCTCATACCTCAAGAGACAAGTATTAATCATGTCAATGAAGACACTAAGGGAGGATTTGCAGATACTGCAATTAGTTTATTTGTTAATATTCAGGGGTTTGGATTTGTTTTTCTTTGGGGAGATGTGTTTATACAGACACTCAATTCCAGCAGCCATATCTTAGAAAAAGCCTCCAATCATAAACTCAGGCAGAAATGGCACCCTGTTGCTTTCATTATCTTATTTCACCTGTTGCCTTACAGTTCAGAAATTTTGAAAGAGTGTGAAGGTAGATAAGAGTTGTATTGCCTTCAGTTTAGCCTCAAGAAGACCTGCAGGGTGACCAAGTCACAAGTAATATCTGCTCTGTCCTCTGCGGTACATTTTTGGAACCCAGGCAGATGCACACCGGCAGGATTGACATGAACTGCATGCCTTCCTAGCAGTAATCCTTCTATTTACGTTTCCAGATCCCTAGTTCTACCCAGTCATGTTAACAGAGGCAAAGAAACACAGTTTCTAATCTCCTAGCTTGTGTGCCACGCTAGTGTGAGTAAGCAAGCAGCTAAAATCTCTAAGGTTGAATTAATCATGTAGTTTGAAACTCTTTATAGGCTCGGTTCAGGCTGTTTCCAGGAGCATGAGATTATTTTGACAATATAATCTCTTAAAGGATAAAGGTTAGCAGCACTTGCTTCTTTCAAGAGGAATTTTGCTCCAGGGAAAAGTTCAGACGTAGGCCCATTATAATTACCATGGTAGGATGGATATAGAACTTGAATAACACAGTGTCAACAGGATTTTCCTTGCAACACTATTCACCATCCACAACCTGGTCAGTCAAGCCTACCAGCTGCTTGTAAATTCTTAGCCTACAAATTTTAAAATGCTTATAGTTTGAAAGATGACATTGTAAAGAGATCAGCTGAGAGGAGAAGTTTGAATGTCATTTTAAAATTTCATTTGGAATTTCCAGATTCTTGTAAATCTTATTGGAACCATAGAAAAATTTAGCTCAGAAGGGACCTTACGAGGTAATTTGGTCCAATTCCCTGCTCAGAGCGGAGACAGCATCAAAAATAGATCAGACTTATCAAGGTCAATCCTCCAGAATATTTTAATAATATTTGGGATGAGTTTTTCAGACAGAACACGTACTTCAGTGCATATCAAGAATCGACCAGAAATGAAGTCTTGTCCACAATAGGTCACTGCCCTGGTTTTCAGCTGAGACAGAGTTAATTTTCACAAGAAGCTGGGAGGGGACACAGCCAGAACAGCTGACCCAAACTGGCCAAAGGGATATTCCGTAGCATACGACCCATGCTCAGTACATAAAGGGGGCTGGCCAGGGAGGAGGGTTTGCTGCTCAAGGACAGGCTGGGCATTGCATTTCAGGGCACTGAGAAAATTGCAGTGTGTATCACTTGTGTTCTATATTTTTTTATAAGTATTGGTGTTGCTATTTCCCTCTCCCTTTGCTGTCCTAGTAAACTGTCGTTATCCCAACCCACGAGTTTTACCTTTTTCTTCCTATTCTCCTCCCCATCCCACCGGGGTGGAAGAAGTGAGCGAGCAGCCGCGTGGTGCTCAGCTGCCGGCTGGGGCTAAACATGACAGTCCTTTTTGGTGCCCAATGCGGGGCTCAAAGGGTTGAAATAATGACAGACCTGACTGGAGCATGTTAAAACAAATTTGTTATACACATTTATTATATTAGTTAAGTAGTCACTGGTCACAATGGTGTTTTGTTTGTTCATGTGGCTGTGGTATGTAAACCCTTACCTGCTGTACGTAGTCCCTGCGGCACTGTTTATCACCTCTGGGAGAGGGATCAGGATTCTCATTTTGTTGTACTGTGTAATATCAACTTATGATAACATCACTGGTCATGAGCTCAAGCTGGTATTTGCATGTGGCATTGCTGTCATGCCTGTAACTTGGATGACATCTCTTAGAATTTATTAATAATCTCACCCAATCTATGGGGAAGATGGGGGTGGGGGGAGGGATATACTTTCTCCTGCTCTTTCATCTCCCCTTTCTTCTTCAGGCTAGTTACAACAGCTTTTGGGAATTTTGAATATCCTTGAGATGTTTAAGCCAGCATGCTCTTATTGGTATGTCTCCTGAATGTGTTTCAGGTATTGTTTCAGGTTACAAAAAATTGCCACTCAGAGATCTGCTCCAAGGCTGGGATAGAGTTAATTTTCTTCATAGCAGCTAGTATGGGGCTGTGTTTTGGATTTGTGCTGGAAACAGTGTTGATAATATGGAGATGTTTTTGTTATATAGACATGTTGTTGCTGAGCAGTACTTACAGAGTCAAGGCCTTTTCTGTTTCTCGCACTGCCCTGCCAGTGGGATGACTGGGGTTGCACAAGGGGTTGGGAGGGGACACAGCTGGGACAGCTGACCCCAGCTGACCAAAGGGATGTCCCATACCATATGACGTCATACTCAGTTTATAAGGAGCTTGGGGAAGAGTAAGTTGGGGTGGGAGGGAGGAGCATTTTCAGGGATGGTGTTTTTCTTCCCAAGTAACTGTTACACGCGATGGAGCCCTGCTTTCCTGGAGATGGCTGAACGCCTGCCTGCCGATGGGAAATGGTGAATGAATTCCTTGTCTTGCTTTGCTTGTGTGCACAGCTTTTGCTTTACCTATTAAACTGCCTTTATCTCAGCCCACGAGTTTTCTCACTTTAACTCTTCTAATTCTCTCCCCCTTCCCAGCCGGGGCAGGGGGTGTGAGCAGCTGCGTGGTGCTCAGCTGCCGGCTGGGGTAAAACCATGTCAGACCCTCAAACAACGGGATACACACTTAGCAAAAGCCACTTGGTTAGTTAATACTAGGGGGTCTACTGACTGAGCTGGACTTGCCCAATCAAAACTTCCACTTACTGTAGAAGGGGACAAAGTCCTCATAGTGCACGTGAAGAATAAGTTAGGGAAGACAGTTGTGCTTCAGGCAAAGACAAACCCATCTGTGGGATTGTTTTTGCTCAAGGACCTGGATGCACTTGGGTGATGCAGAAGGATAGGGAAGTCCAATGTGTGCCTCAAGGGGATTTAATTTTGAGTGAGAATAGCCAATAAATTAAATTGTATGTTAATTTGCTAAATAATTCTGCCACTGTATGTCATCACTACTACAATTGCTATACGTCATATCAATGGTATTACAGTAAGAATCACCCATATTAATGATGAACTTTGATGAAACCGAGAACTGGCTTCAGCAACTGGTGCCCAGCAACGTCCTCAAAATTGACATCTTCAGCCCACAGACCATCAGCATGGGCTGTGTCAGATATACCAGCTGCAAGCTCTGGATGCAGCACGCAACAATCCACACACCACACACCATCTCTCCTGCCCTGAGAGACTGTTATGACAGAAGGAGCCCAAAGACAGGAATTAAATTAATTCAGCGGACATTTTAGAAGAATGATCCATAGACTAAGGGAATGATGTCTCTGTGTGTGTGTGTATGTATTTCAAAGACAGGAAGAATGCAGGTGATTAATTGGGAAGTGCAGGATCTGGGCATGAAATAGATGGTATAGAATAAGGAATGGATAATGTCCTGATTTTTGACTGGTATAGAGTTAATTTTCACAAGAAGCTAGGATGGGACACGAAGTACCCAAAGGGGTGTTCCATAGCATATGATGTCATGCTCAGTATATAATGGAGGCTCGCAGGGTAGAAGGGGTCGCTGCTCTGGGACAGGCTGGGCATCAGGTTTCTGGGGGGTGAGCAAATTGCACTGTGTATCACCTGCTATGTGTATTCTTTATATAAGTATTGTTATTGTCCCATGAGTTTTACCTTTTTCTTCCTACTCTCCTCCCCACCCCACCGGGGGGGAAGGAGTGAGCGAGTCACTGCTGCCGGCTGGGGCTGAACCACGACAGGCACTTACGATAAAACTTTGTGGATGCGTTTTAGTTTATGTATTTGACCAGTATACTTAATGATGAATTGGATTGTCTTCAGAAGTATCTCTTTCTTTGCAATGACTCTAAAGGAAGCCTAGTCCAGATGTAGCCATCTCCTATTAGTCAGATGAATACCATCCCAAGAACCAAATTCAACCATACAGTTACATCATCATCAGTTGCATCATTTCTGTACAAAGGGGAAATCTAGATGGCAAAATGACACCATCAGCATTTTTCTATAACATATTCCTAGCCACTGTTTCCCCAATGATTTGTTTTAACATGCCAAGTCTCTAAAGATCTTTTAAAAATCAACTTTGCTTATGTTTCTTACACTCCTAAATGCACTGTTGCTCACTTAAGTACAATGACCTGAATTATCAGTGTTTAATTTCACACTTTTTATCAAACAGAAAAAAAGGTCATAAGATACTCCTGGAACTTCTTATACTTCTCATAGAGTCCTGTACAGATGGACTCAATGTAGCCAAATATTTATCTCAGGATACAAAAGTATTAGCCTAATTAAAAGAAAAAAGAACAGACCATCCAAATATAGTTTGTTTCTGAGAGTACATATCACTTCTGGAATATCCAGTGGCATAACATACTGTAATGGCATTAATCTAAAACCTATCAGAGCTGAATTCACTGAGCATCTTACAGGATTGAGCTATTTGTAAATTAGCTTGCCAACCTGATTACAATTAAATCACATGCATGTTACTCCAGCTCTCAGGAGGAAGGAAGATATTTTATTAAATGTTTTTGCATTTCATACAGCATACTTGCTGAAAAAAGAAAACAGGATTCCTCTCAGGAAATGTGTTTTGATGTGTTTAGGAAAAGATAAAGGCACTTCAGAACAGCTGGTATGATGAACTCCATGGACACACTTTTTTTTTACATCACACAAACTAGATGACTTCTAAAAAGAACTGTGGGTGATCAGTGTAAGTCATTGAAATGTTGTAGTAGTCAGTGAAGCTAGGCTAAGTGATATTGGTTACACATCTGACCTACTGACTGTGGGGTTTTTTAATTAATTTAGGAAAGTGAAGCTTGGAGATGAAGAATAATTGTTTCTACTGCCCTGGAAATACTTCTGAGGAATCTGTTTTCCCATACTCCATTGCTCAGAGCAAAGACTGAGTTTCATGCGAATCCATCGTACCTCTGAATGGGACAAAGAAGTCTTTAGGAGCTTCCACATAGCATCCGCTTTGTAAGTGATCTTTTGACTATAAGACTATATCCCTTCACAGGTAATATGCACTCACAGAAAAAAATGACAAAGGAATGATCCTGAAACTTGAAAGACTGCAGTAATTGGGAATAGGTATCACTATTGGGCACAGTGGAGGAAGTTGTGTTTTGCCTTCTTATTTTGTACACCCACTCAGCAGGCAGGCACCAGCAAATTCACAGTCCCACTGAATCTCTATGTATTTCTCCGTTTGATCAGTCTCTAAGAGCTGTAATTCTGATCAAATTCCATGCAGAGTGGAACTGATTCAAAATCAACCAGACCTACTATCCATATGCTTAAGCTCCAGTTGCATGAAAGAGAAAGGTGAATTGGTGCCTTACTCTGGTGCTATCAGAACAGAGTGAAACCAATTGAATGTATTGCCTTGTACTTCCATTTAAAACCGCTTTTCTATTAGACTCACATTGTCAGTAAAAATCCTTAACAGGTCTGACTCTCTACATAGATGCCATCCAGAAAGACCAATATCAACACGTTACAAGCCAGCAAAATGGAAAGTTGACCTTGGCTCATGATTTTTTTTGTTCTTAGAAATTTCTAAGGCAATTATAGCACTTATAACAACAAAATATAAAGACCTTAGAGCAGATGTGGAAAGTAAACTTCTCTGCTCTCTTTGTGTGTTTCATTCCAGGTTTTGACCATGAAAGATAGTAAAGTGCAGTCAACTTCCTCTAGTGTTACTATGATTTAAACATTAAGCACATTTGTCTGAATAAAATAACTGACAGTGACCTCAAACGATCTGATTCATTGATTTATATAATAAGATGGTCTAAATAACTTTGAATTTGAAAGCAAAAAAAATATATTTTGCTCTGCAAAATTATTTTAATGCTCCATTAACTTGCAATCTTATATTTTTCTGCTACTACTATTCCCCAAAAAAAAAAAAAAAACCCACAAAACAAAACAAACAAAAAAAGAGTGCAATCCATGGTAGTCAGTACCACAAGATTTCACTATTTTGGGCTACATTAGGAGTTGTGCATGTGGTCCTACAGGACTTGGATCCCTCTGCCCATGTAATTCACTGTGATACAGTGGAAAGCATTGCATGCTTACACGTTCTTATCACTGATTTAAAAAATGAGACAGGGACCTGCAAAGAAAGCTATCAGACAGAGGCAGAACACAGAGTGTTACACTCTAGCACACAGACCTTAAAACGTCCTCTTCTCTAGGGTTTGCAAAAGGGACAGTATTCCTGTTCACTTATTCTTGCACAGCCAGAATTGTCCCAGGGCTGCACATCCCCTGCACTGCCAGGGGATATGAGTCTTATCCATGCAGGACCCAGGATGCTCCGGTGAGATGATCAAGGTCTTCCGTGTCCAGCCAAAGGCCTATATCTGCAAGACTGACTGCTTCCTGACCTTCACCAAGGTAAAAATCATAATCACTGGGAAGTACTTGGCCTAGGAGGCTGTTAATAAGTGCTGGCACCCCTTAGCAAGGGTTTGGTAAATTGTTTTGCACACAATCTTTTTCCCCACTCCTCCAAAGAAATTTTACCAAAAAAAAAAAAAAAAAAATCTGATATTTTTATATAGTAGTAATCATGCACCTTTGAGCTTTTGTTTGTGCAGGGCCAAGGGACATTATGGGAAGGTGCAGGAGAGAGTGCTCTTTTGTCAGTTTGTAAAAAATTGAAGCAGTTTTTTTCCTCAGTTCCCACTGAATTAATTTCATGACTATCCCAAACTGAAGTCCTCTGGTATTTAAACTTATATCAGTTGAAGCTGGTAATATGTGGCATCATTGAGAAAAGAGTCCTAAGGGTAATGTTGAATAACTCAGTCTCATGACAGCAAAACATTTCATTTAGGGAGTACCTGTCTCTCCTATAAACTACTGGAAATATCATTAGCTTTCCAAGTGGCAATTGTGGAAATTACTGTAATCAGGATGCTTTAACATGAAATCTTGGAATGAAATGTATGCAAACATAGTTAGTCTGTGTCACTGAGGACAATCTGTTTGATTAGTCCCAAGTATTTAATGAAAATAATTTATTTCTGTCCACACATTGCAGTATGTACATACCAATTGTAGGGTCTGTCATGGCCTGGTGAACCGAATCAAATTTAATGACAAAGGACAGAGTATTCATTATTGTGCAAAATAGCTAATCCTCTATCAGTGCTAGATTATACCCACAGCTCATCTTCAAGGACCTTTTGAATCAAAGTTGATGCAGCAGAATTTCTAATCCATCTGAGCTCCGTAAACTGCAAATAGCATGAATATAAAATATTCATTTTCCTACAGTATGTTTAAAAAAAAAAAAAAAATCCAAAGACTTATTTTGGCACAGAAAATAAAACACTAGGTCATTTTTATTGTTTCCTGCTTCAAAAATAGCAGGTGGCTGATAGGAAACTACAATGAGTTCTGTTTCTCCTCATCCATCTGCAGCTCATAGTCTATTGTACAGCTCTTATTTATTGGCATTGTATGTCAATGTCAAATATGTTTGCAGGCTATTTAAGCTTTTATTATACTATGCTTCTATAGGATTAAAAAACAATCTTTGTTTTAACAATGTCTGTATGATTAGTTGATGTGCCAGCAGTAACACTGAGCAGCTTCACTGTATGTCCCTAGGCTGTAACAGATGTTTTTGTCTTCTGCTTTCTTTTAGTGTTTATCTAGCAAAAATTGAATATAACAAATATTGAAGTGTCACTGTTCATGTCTGCATTGTAACAATAAGGGTCTCTCAGCATTTTAACTTCAGACCTTCACTTAGTCTGAAAAAACCATGGTAAGTTTAAGTTGCGTGGGGGGGTTTCATTTAGATAATAAACTAAAAGGAAAGTTAGATTACAAAGATGGGCATATTCTTTTAATCTACTGTTAGAATAGAATAGAATAGAATAGAATAGAATAGAATAGAATAGAATAGAAATGAACTATTTCAGTTGGAAGTGACTTACAAAGATCATGTAGGCCAACTGCCTGACCAATTCAGGGCTGTCCAACAGTTAGACCATGTTGTTAAGGGCATTGTCCAAAAGCCTCTTGAACACAGACAGGCTTGGGGCATTGACCACCTCTCTAGGAAGCCGGTTCCAGTGTTTGACCACCCTCTCCATACAGAAATGCTTCCTAATGTCCAGTTTATACTGTTTCCATTGTATACACACACAATTAATACTGTAAGGACTTCTAACTGTATACAATATATAGCTAGTGGGTAAAAGCTTTTTGAGAAAGAAAGGTTCAGCTTTGACCCTCTATTTCATTTAAAGAAAGAGTCAGTGAAGCTCCTGTTTCAATCCAAATCAATAGCAAAAGGAAAGTTTCTAAGGAATTTGAAAACTTTCTTTAGTATTGTTTGGGGTACACAAGAGAAAAAATTAAAGTTCCATCCCACATAGTTTCTCTCTCTCATGTCTTTCTGTTTAGATTCAATTCATTTTCTCTAGGTCAGATGTGTTTAATAAATTACAGCCCAAGTCCTTCAAGTCAAAAATCCACACATTCACATGCCTGTAGCTAAAGAGCATGATTATCTGCCTTAGGTTTAAAGACACAAATACATTTTTCAGCATCCAAAAGAATTCTGCAAAACAGTAGCAGTTAGTATTCAAGGTATTGATTTTAATGAGAGCCAAAAGTCTCAGCATGTCTGAAAATCAGGACACTTATTTAGGTCATATGGATATTAGCCAACATTTTCAGAAATGGCTGTCTAAATTTAGGAACAGAAATTCATATTTAAGCATCAGCCTCAGCAGTTCATTTTTTTTCAGAGGTATTAACCACTTGTAACTGTTAGTAACTTTATTTCTCTGTATCTGTAGGCCAAAATTTTTCAGAAATGACTGAATAGTTACAGTAATTTAATTTTGTATGTGCAACTTCTGTGACATGTTCAAGCGCCAGATATCCCAAGAACAAGACTTAGCCGTTTCTAATCAGGCACATCTACGTTGTACCAGACTGGGCATCCAAAATCTCTCGTCTTTTCTTAAAATCTTGGATCTTTGAAATAAAGGTTAGGATTTTTTAAATATTCTAGCATTGTGATTATGGTGTCCTTCCCTACTTTATATCAACAGTGATTTTAAAGAGGCCTGCAAAAAGCTGGAGAAGGACTGTTTACAAGGGCATGTAGTGATAGGACAAGGGGTAATGGCCTTAAGCTGAATGAGGGTGGATTTAGATTAGATATTAGGAAGAAATTCTTCCCTCTGAGGATGGTGAGGCACTGGAACAGGTTGCCCAGAGAAGCTGTGGATGCCCCATCCCTGGAAGCCTTCAAGGCCAGGCTGGTTAGGGTATTGAGAAACCTGGTCTAGTGGAGGGTGTCCCTGCCCATGGCAGAGGAGTTGGAACTAGACGATCTTTAAGGTCCCTTCCAACCCAAACCATTCTATGATCCCATGACTTTGCATCACACACACTTATGGATGTGTTTGGAAACCTAAGACAGGTGTACAGGAGCAGCTGTGGAGTGAGGGCAGTCAAGCCAGGGGCCAAGAGTGATGGCTCTTCCCAACTCAGCATCATCCCACAGCACCCAGCCAGAAGAGCAGAGAAGGGACAGAGATGGTGAACAGGGTCAGCCACAGCCCAGGGATGGCCAAACAAGCCTGCAGCTATGGGCAGGACTGAGGTGATTCCATGGAGAGCCAAAGTGAGGATGGGACACGGCCAGGCATAGGCATCGCTGAGACATGGCACGGGCCACGATAGCAGCCGGACTCCAGGTTTTGCTGCACCATGCCAGGGCTTGCCTTGAACACAGCCACCAACCCCTGGGGAGGGAGGAGATGTGGAACCTGTTGGTGCCCTCAGGAACCTGTGAGTATCTTCATCTCACCCCACTTCAGAAGTCTAAATGTTAGATATCTGAAATGGAGCTAGCTGCCCCACATTTTGCATAGTCAGTGGATGGAAAACAACGCCTCTATGGGGCACTATTGTGGTCTATTTTAGATGCCTGTCTTTGGATAAGAAGAGTCACGAAGACACTTATTTCTCTATTCATACAAATTAAGAATCTTGTATAAATCTAACTTTTAGGTACCTAAATAATGAGGTAATAATCCCTTCCCTTATGTGCTTTTAGTGAAAGAAGGGGTTAATCAGAATAAGAATATTTTGTCTTGAAATTTTCTTACTGTCACCCATATGTGACAGCAGCTACACCTTCTCTCAAATCTTTTAAGAAAAAGTTATCTCTCCATCAAAAATGGGTTAGTTTACTCTTTTAACCATTATTAAGAAGAAGGTGTGCCTAGCCTCCAAATTTGGATTATTAATCTATAAATTCTCCTTTTAGCAAAACATGAAAATGCAGTAAAATTTGGTGTTATGTGAATGTAGGCAGCAATGACAGGCTATAATTCAGATGAAATGTAGTTACTAAAACCAGTATGAGAAAAAAAAAAGGTTTATAATTCAGCACATACTTGTAACTTGACTGTTTTTACCATGTCAGAATTTGAAAAGAGAAGGAAAAAAATGCCTGTTTCATTTTGATTGTGTAAACCTTCTCAGGTATGATCTTTGAAAGGCTCATCCTCATGCTGTTATGTATGCTCACTATCTCAGCACCAGAGAGACACCAAGCAAATAAATGAAGCTTTTAAAAACAATATTCGGATGCATGGTAAAAACTACCTGCTCCAGCTGATTTTTTAATGTCAGAACAGCTATACTGGTTGGGAGATAGGGAACACGTAGCTGAAGACAGAAGAGGCAACTTACTGTAACACTTCATAGAATCATAGAATGGTTTGGGTTGGAAAGGACCTCAAAGATCATCTAGTTCCAACCCCCCTGCCATGGGCAGGAACACCCCCCACTAAACCAGGCTGCTCAAAGCCCCATCCAACCTGGTCTTAAACGCTTCCAGGGATGGGGCCTCCACAACCTCTNCACTTCTTTTGATACAGCCCAGGACACAGTTGGCTTTCTAGGCTGCAAGCGCACACTGCCAGCTCATGTTGAGCCTTTCATCAACCAATACCCCCAAGTCCTTCTCCTCAGGGCTGCTCTCAATCCATTCCCCGCCCAGCCTCTAGCAGTGCTTGGGATTGTGCTGACCCATGTGCAGGACCTTGCACTTGGCCTTGCTGAACTTCATGAGGCTTGCACAGGCCCACCTCTCAAGCCTGCCAAGGTCCCTCTGGATGGCAACCCTTCCCTCCAGCATGTCAACCACACCATACAGCTTGGTGTCATCAGCAAACTTGCTGAGGATGCACTCCATCCCACTGTCCATGTCTCCGACAAAGATGTTGAACAGTGCCGGTCCCAGTACTGACCCCTGAGGAACACCAAGGTGAATTTGACCTGTGGGACTTTTCCAGCACCTGAGATTACAGTGATCAGCATTTCTATTATTAGATGATTGTGTCAGCACTGGAAGCACTATGGGTAATATAGCCACAAGGCTGAAACAGACAATAAGGAAGGAAACTTCACAATTAATGAAGAACTAATTTAATGAAGGCTGTGAAAAGAAACAGTGATGCATGTTTAAAGGTCAGGGAGAAGAAGAGACTGCAAAGGGTCATTGCAGTTCTCTGCTCTTTGTATTTATCTCCTTGATGCCTTATTTAATATATTCATTAACACCGATTATCTGCCAAACTGCCCAGATTCATATTTAATAGTAATATTTAATACAAACTGATTCTGCATTTCTTGTCTTGTTTCATGACACCAAGTCTAGTTGAATATATGTAGTGCAGGTGGCATTCGGAGCTCTATACAGTCCCAGTAGCCCAGTCAAATGGCACTATCAGGTGATGCACATGTTTCAAAAACAAGAACCTTGTGTCAAGATGTTAAGCAACAATTCTCAATGAAAGACAGACGTTCATAACAGCCTGAGCTTAAAGATGTTGAGCATCCATGAACATAAGGTAAATAAATGAAGGCTTAATACGGGTGATGACTAGAAAGCTTTTGTTTTCTAGGATACATGAGAAATTTACATGTAAGTGTTGAGATCTGTATGAGTACCATAGCCCTAACCCTGAGCGAGTGTCACACTTGTAGTAGCAGAACGGATGAGTAAGCACAGAAAACAGAGGAGAGTGAGTAGGAAGCTCTGGAGAGCAGTTTTTCTTGGGAGAGGCGGGAGAAGGAAGAGCAGTTGGGGACTGGGGACTAGGTAGCAAGAAGAGTTTAGGGAGCTTAGGTTTGTATGATTAGAGCTATTCTTAAGTGGTGGCCTGGGACTTTGCACAAGTTTGTGAGGGCAGCCTGGCACAGCTGAGGTTGCTTTGAGGATTTTCTGTGTGCCTTCTATTCAAAGGCAGGTTAGCAGAGTGCAAATGGGACTGGGATGGCACTCTTTCTGATCCTGACGGATCCCTTGCCCAGACTCAGGCGAGGTTAACAGGTAGTGGTTGAGTGACTAAGGGAATGCAGTGAATATCATGTGTGGGATGGATAATATTAAGTTTAACAGTATAAAAATATTATGACAAAGAAAAGTCCTCCTCTCAGGTGCAGATTCCTGATCGCAGCATGTACTGCTTGGATTGCACAACCAGCACCCCAAACAGGATGATGGCAGTGATCAGGAAGTGTTACATGAGAACAGAGATACTGTAAGTTTGGGGGAGAAAGTAACAGCAGCAGATTTCAGCTACCCACTTATTAACTGGAGCCGTATCTCACTGTGATGCAGAGATAACGCTTTTGGATGCAACAAAGGACCCTTTGTAGAACAGTTGGTCTTAAAAAACACAAGAAAAGATTCATTTCTTCTGGGCTTGATCTCGAGTTATGCACAGGACCTAGCTGAAGGGTTACGCATGGAGAAGTCACACTGTAGCAGGTTTAACATGGTAGTCAAAGACAGCAGAAAAACAATATGTTGCACCTGGATATTAAGCTTGAAGAGATGGAACTATATAAAAATGAGTCAAGTCAGACAAGGGGTGGAAGCGTGAGGCTGGCAGAGAGCAGTCTAAAAAAGCAGAAAGACTATGAAAGCCTGAAGAATATCCAAAAGTAGTGCATTAGGAATGGCAGTAAAATATTTGTCATAATTCAAAAAGACAAAGCAGCCCAAGAAAATAACTTGCATAGTTTAACAGGACAGGTAAGGAGACTATCAAATTGACTGGTATTTAAGAAATAGGAAGTTGGTTCAAATAAGAACAGAAAAGCCTACACAGCATGGCGGGTCGAATGTAAAGAGGAAATATTGGTAATTTAAAAAGAACTTGAATAGTGCTTTGCTCTCCTTAAATTACTGTACTCCTTCAAGTACATTAAAAGTCAGAATCAGACCTGGGAACAGCTACAGCTGGTTGATGGCAAAGGTGTAAAAGGAGTATGTGGGGACAATAAGGCAACAACAGGGAAGCTCTGTAATTTCCTTGCACTGCTTTTTACTGTTGAAGATGACGAGGAGCTTCCAAGACCTGACACCTTTGCAGCAGATTGGTCAGAAGAGTGACATGAGTTTGGAGTAAATATACAGAAGTTTCAGACCAAGCAAACAGATTAGATTTCAGTAAATCATTGGGACCAGACGGTGTTAACCCACGAGTCTAGAAGGAGCTCAAACACGAAATTGCAGAAGTGCTGGCCAAAGTGTGTAACGTGCCATTGCAAACAGCCACGTGCCGGAGGACGGGCAGTGCAGCAGCTGCCACCGTGCCTCCCGGCTGGAGAGCAGCTCCAGAGGGAACGGGAACCACCGACCAGTGACTCACCTCCACACTGCGCAACGTGGTAGGGACTATAATAAGGTCACTGAGCACATCAGCAAGAGCTATTTTGGGGAAAAGAGCACAGTCTCTGCATACAGGAAAAACTTCTGTTTCCCGCCACAGAAACCTGTGGATGTGATAGCATCCCCTGACACTGCTGGTAGAGGCAGACTTGTCACATCCGCTTTGGTGATGGCTGAAGAATTTACAGTTTGCTACTCTGTCTGCAGTGTCCTACATTTTACATGCTCCTCATTCCATGATAACCCTGCTCTCCCTTTGTTTTTACCCCACAAATCGTTGCAAGGCTTATCCATAGAGAGCATCTCTTCTAAGATTTATCCCACGCTCAGACAAAACCTTAGTTCTGACTGCATTTTTCATTAATATATCCTCTCTAGATGTGTCTTTTAATTTGTTTTATCTTATAAAAGGCTTCTGCAGAGTAGCCTATCTGTAAATATAACTTAGAGTTCTGTGGCCTATAGCATTTAGCTGTATAGGTTGTCACTCTTCCCCTTGTCAGACTCAACTTAGTTCTGTGCAAGGTACGTTGAGCCCTCGCGCTCTCTGAATGAGCTTGAAAGAGTTAAAGAAAACTTGCCTTTGTACGTATACAGAAAATTCTCCCTCGCCCAAACCACTTACATGCAAGATCCAGCTTTGCAAGTGCCAGTCCTTATGTGTTTTACCTTGAACTTTGCGGGAACTCATTAAACTCTGAAAAAATCCATTTTGCTGCCATGTCTCTTGGCTCCAAATGGGAAATGCACATTGACAGGCAATGTCCTATCACATAATTTCTTAGTGGTTGTTGTAATTGTTATGCACAGCTACGAATGTGCAAAAATACACTTAATATCACTATAATTTATTAAGGAAGTAGTAATAATATATTATGTAAAGTAATTGTATAGCACATATATAATGCTGACAAATTTATTTAAGTAAATTAAGAATACTGCAGAGGAGCTATTTTCCAGCTATCTTGGATTGAAATGTTCACTGTTGGAAGTCTAATTTAAATTTTTATGATTAGATTATGATAACTATTTCAAACTCAGTACTAGAAGTATATAGCCCTAAAAGTCCATACAAGCACCAATTAATCTATCCTGAGATACTCTGAGCAAGAAAATGTGTTTACCATGGAATATTTTATTAGTGCTTCATTTTATAAAGGTACTTCCCCACAGGGCAGAGTTTTCATCTCGTTGGACTCTGAAGAACACTGATGATGCCATAGTCTCTTACTAATTGGATTCACGAGCTACAAAGAAACAAATCTTGGTTATTATCTGTCACTTGGTTATGGACACCCACAAGTCTCAGCCTGAAGAAGCTGTGGTCATAGATTTCCCACCCCTGATTCCATCCAAATGACTAATCACCCGTCACTTCCTATTGAGAAGGGAAAAAACGCTGTTCTATTTTTATTTGCTAGCAATGCACCATATATTTAAGTAAATATTGATTTTCTAATCTCTAAGATAAAGTAGCACAGAATGGCAATTTTGAAACGGTGGTAGTGCATATAGCACCGCATGCTCCATTAACCTGTTCCTCCTCCCCGGTGCCAAGGCTTGTTGTCAGTCTGGGTAGCCCAGTTCCCAAATATTTGACTTTTTATCTGATTGAACTCAAAACCCCAAATACCACTCCACATCATGTCTACCTACCTTCTGTCATTCTTTAACACTGAGACTGCACTTTCCCCCTTCTTCATATCACTTTTTATGAAATTATATAGTAAATATGCTGGGCAAGAATATCTTGTTCTCATCTACATCCTGCCTAGCTGTGTCAGTATAAACACATCCATGTTTTTTATTATGTGGCACAGTTTATTTACAGATACACATACAACCTACTAGGCAAGTTGTGGTGACAGAAAATAAAGCCTGGTTGAAATATTGATAAATTCCTTTGAAAGTTAGCAAAAATGTTATAGCTTGAACATCCACTCAGAAATCATAGAATATCAAACATTTCCCCAAACAGGGATTTTACAGCAACAATTTCACATGTCTGGCTCTAAGTATGAAACAAAAATGGTTTCATGAAAAGGAACACAAAATTAAATTTGGAAAGTCAATAATTAGACAACAGAAACTCTCTTCAATCCAGCCACCCTGGGCTCTCACCCACCTCTCTTGGACCCTATTGAGTACTTGTTGACTGTATTTTCTCATCCTTGTTAAAAGGCAAAATTTCACAGCCCCATCCCTCACAACTGAATTAATTTTTACCAAAACAAGTGCAACATTCTCACTGCACGGTCATCACCTAAGCAGAAGAGGGTTGTTCATTTGGTCTTAGCCTTCAGCTTCTCAACAGATGATGGCACAAAGGTCCTTTCCACAGCAGTCTTCAAACCATGGGTCTGTCTGACTACATCTGTATGTTTACACATACAAACACATTTTTTTTTACAATCATAGATGGAAGAAGTGTTACAGACTTCACTGCTCTCCACTTTAGCAACATTTACTTCTATCTTGCACTTACAAATCATTTTACATTTTGCCAAATGCACCATTAAGGCACTGCCCTGAGCAGGCTCTGGTGCTGAAGTAGGTTCGTCACTGAACCAAGACCCCACCAAAGCCCACCGTACGAGGGCTGCTCACTGTGACCCTGGTAGGGTTATTCTGTGCAGAAAGAGCCCTGTACCTCTGTGCTCAGCAATGAAAAAGTTGCCTGAGCCAGGATCCTCTCCAGGAAGTGTGAGCTAAGACATCCCCACTGTGCTTTTCTGCAGAGAGGCAGAAAGGAAAATGTCTGAAAGTGCATTTCTAGGGCTGATTTTTAACACCCCCCAGCCCAGACATAGCTCTTGCTGGAAGCAGAAAGATGAAAGTAAAGCCAACATTGGCAGATCAAAACTTGTTCTGTTTGATGGACAAATATAAGTAAGTTAAACTAGCATTGGTAGAAAGACATTAGAACCTAGAGATAACATTAGTCATTGAAAAAAAAAATCATCTATCTGTCTTGACAGATAGTGATCTTAAGTCAGCACTGACAGTATTAGTACTACATGCAGGCAAAGTCTCTACAGTTGTATTATCCTTGCAAAGATCAGGGACCACTTCTTTTTAGGGAAACCCAGAAATATGTAGACTCGCACTCCATTTGAAATTCACTCTATTTGGTTTTAGCTGACCAAAGGTGCTAAAAAAACCCCCAAACTTTAAAAATAGTAAGACTAAGCAATGAGCTAAAAATTGTTTATGCCAAATCCTTCCTTTTTTTTTCTGTTATCTTTTTTTCTTTCTTCTTTTTTCTTTTTTCTTGGGTTTTTTTTCCCCCCTTTTTTTTTTTCTGTCTGGCAGACTCTGTGAAATGTTATACCAGAATAAGTTCCACAAAAGGAAAGCAATGTGCTCTAGCAAAGAAACCATGAATTTCACTAATTCATATGCAGACAGTAGTCTCGATATATTTCAGCATGAATTATTTGTCCATCTAATACAATGTTTTTACCCTTCTTCCCTTCCAGGTGTATCTCATCATAATCACACACTTTATGTTTACTTCACTTAAATCCTGTAGTGGGGGAAGAAATTCACAGACATGAGCTGGCCTACTTGACCTGTGCATGGAACATTTAGAGTAGAAACCTATAGCTACCAATATCTGACAGCAAAAAATGAAATATCTCTGAAGGCTATCAATGAAAAACTACATCACACAGTTCAAGAAGTGACCAGTGCACTCCAGGCTCTGGGAGTCAGGCCACTTATTTAAGGGCATCCCTTTCAACTTAGCTGCCCACTTATCACCAGTTTATATTACAAAAGATTGGGAACAGGCTACACATCACAATTAGCTTTGTTTATGGGACTGTCTATCAGTAGAATAGAAAACATCTATCACTGGATAACATGGAAAGGAAAATACATGAGATGACTATTACCTCCTTTGGGACAGAGGAAGCGATGGGGATATAATGAGATGCAATTCGAACCGCCAGGTAAGTGAAGAAAAAGTAGGCATCCAAAGCCTGAAGTCAATCTGAAAGAGTATGCCATTTCTTCTTTCTAAAATCTGTAGTCGTAATGCAATAAAAAGAGTAATTGAATAAGCACATTCTCTAAATGCTTCTGCTCTGATGATTAGCTGCCTGTTGTCAACAACGTCTGTTTAGTCAACAGTGCTGTTATTTGATGTAGCTGTTATACTTCAGAATTTAAAATCTGATAAGGCAGAGAACGTAGTTCAAGTTCATACATTCATAGATAACTCTGATAACCTGTTCTGATTTCTGAACAAGAACAAACTCACTTCACCAGGGAAATTCATAAGGGCAGTTGAGAATCAAAGGTCATATTATCATTCAACCAGCACTAACAAGGACATATAAGTATGATATTACTATGGCTTAATGTAGCTATGTATCAGCTGGGTGTCAGCTGCACTAAAAGACGCAGGAGGTATATTTTCTAATGACACTATTGATTTTTTGTAGTAATACCAGTGGCAGTAGTTGTAAAAGGACAGGTCTCAAGTTTTGATGAGGGTCAGGCTATGCCAGACATAAAACAACATAGGGAAGTCAAATCCTTGCCTGAAAGAGTTTTCAGTTTAATTAAAGGAGAGAAAGACAGAAGAATGCAATATGAATGCCAGCTACTTAACAACTGAATCAGTGCAAGTTCACTTTGCAGCAAGGCAGAAGCAGGAGGTGACAAGGACCAGTCAAAACTTGCTGGCACGATGGGTGCTCTGCACCTGCTGAACGCTGCCGGCCACCTGGCATTGCCCACGTGTAAGTCCAGCTCAGTTCCTCTGGGACAGGTACAGGCACAAACACATTGCTTGCTTTTAGCAAGAGTTACAGAAGTGCTGTGGAGTCTATAGGGTCTCAAATAAAAATTTAGCTAAGCCCTCAGTTTCTATGATTTGCAATGTCAGCCAGATGGAAAAAATACTGTTTCATTGGTTTGCACAGAAAAGGAAAGGATTGTAACTTTTATAACTCTAATGATTTTTAGATTAAAAATTAAATTATACAAGACACAGGAAATATTAAAAATCCATGTGGAAACCATCTAGTCGGAGAGCAGGTAGACGTCTGAGCTCCGTGGAGTTTCAGTGATAAAGTTTACATCCTATAGGCACCATTGATCTCACAGTCACTGTTATTAAAGAGTCGTAATGTAGTAATCATAGCAGCTAGGAGGTAAAGCGGCATCTTGTGTATAAGGAGTTTCTGAACATACTTGATCATATAGTTGGCTCACAGTCTATTATATTCTCTGAGCTTCAGTCTTGGTCTTATTTAATTTTGTGGGAAAAATGGGGACATGCTTGATCAGGTGTGAGCGAGTAAAGACTGATCTGGTAACCTTCACCACACATCTAGGATAGATATAGCTAAACAAATGTGGAAAGAAAGAAAGTCACAATGTCTACTGCAGGAATCTAATTTAGGTATCTATATAAGCATGTGAAATGAAATGTCATTTCTCCTTTAGCTTGACACCCAGGGATTCATCTTTGTTCTCTGCAAGAGGTCTCACACCTCTTCTATATGTCATGCCAAGGTCTCCTAGCTCCAAAATGTTGATAACTGAGCAATCATAGAATCAGAGAATCACAGAATGGTTTGTATTTGAGGGGAACTTAAAGGTCATCTAGTTCCAACCCCCCTGCCATGGGCAGGGACAACCTCCACTAGACCAGGTTGCCCAAAGCCCCATCCAGCTTGGCCTTGAACACTTCCAGGGATGGGGCATCCACAACCTCTCCAGGCAACAAGTTCTAGTGTCTTACCACCCTCACAGTGAAAATTTTTTTCCTAATATCTAATATAAATCTGCCCTCCTTCAGTTTAAGGCCATTAACCTTTGTCCTATCACTACATGCCCTTGTAAACAATCGCTCTCCATCTTTCCTGTAAGCAACTTTTAGGTACTGCAAGGCTGCTATAAGGTCTCCCCGGAGTCTTCCGTTCTCCAGGCTGAACAACACCAGCTCTCTCAGCCTGTCTTCATAGAAGAGATTCTCCAATTGCAAACTATCCTGCTCAGGCACTGTCCCTTGAGAAGCATCTTCTGGATTATACTAGAACACACCCACTAAGCATGTGCTTCATCCCAGATCATCAAGACCACAGGAGTTAAACCATTGCTAGTTCTTTCCATAATGAGTTTCACACACCGGCTAGAGGTCACTCAATACAAAATAGTCCTGCTCCCTTCTGCTCCTTCTCCCAATTCTAGTAAGCATGTCACCTCTGTAGTGTGCTCCCCATCACCACTAGCTCTTTCTGCCTGCATCAGCACAACTCATATTTAGCCTTGGATCTTGTTCTTCATCTCACAGAAGATCTCCAAAGTCATGAAGGAAGCAAGGAAAAATACTAGAAGAGTAGCACAGCACACCATGGTTTGTTACCCTAGTTTATAATGAAAGAAAATTTATCCGGAGCCTAAGATAAGGGCTTCTCATTATTAGGACATGGTTACTTCTAAACAGTGAAACATAGAAGACATGAAGCTATTTGTGTCAGCTGGCTGATCTCAGGGAAATGTGGGTTTCTACACATTTAGTCAGTACGCACTAGTTAGCATACAGCTCACACATGCATGACTTGGCAAAAGACAGTTATCATTATATAGAACAAAGTAGCTGCTATATTTTAGTCTTACTCTTTAAGTACTCCACTTACCACCACCATCTTAGTAAGCCAAAATCTTCTAGTAATCACATAGTTGAAATTAACGTGTGTTCTTACATCTTACAGATCAGTCTGAAAGGTGCTAGCCTCTTGTCTGGGCTTTCTGATTAGGGATTTTTACTGCTGTAGATTGAGTGAGAAATTATGTTTAAAGTGTCATTAAGTACTTCTTCTAACAATGATAGATGACAATATTTAATAGCTACAGGGGAAAAAAATGCCTGCTTTGATGCCAAATAATTCAAATATAGGAGTCTGCATTTTCATCACAGCACATTTCTGGGAGGATTCATAGTTGAGCTGTGGACATAAGCGCTGCAGTGCTTCTACAGCCAACTTTGCCTCAAAGTTACATGGCATCCTAAATAAATCAAAATTATTTTTCCATCCATTTTCCAGTTATGATATATATATTTAAACTACCTGCTCATAGTGACACAAGCCTTTTCACAAATGTTTCTTGATAACCCTAGTATTTCATGCATTAAAGATGCTTCCAAAATGTCTTGATTTTATTTTATTCTTAAATTTGTGCATCCATTCATTTCTTATCTGTTCATCTGTACTATGTCATGTGTGAGTTTCTCCCTCTGAGGTCGAATTGCTCTTGTCATCCATACTATAGTAATTGATTTCTCCCTGGCAGAGGTCAGGGAACAAGTTGAAGTATGCAATGTCAAGACAGAGATTGCAAACTAAAATAATAAATGTTTATTATATTTTCATTAATTTATGTAATACAGAATACATATATAGCATATAATGAATCATATAAAAGGATGCATCAGGAAAGTGTGGGGAGAATATAAAAAGGTCAAACCCCAAAACCCACCCAAAAGATTGCTCAGCAGGGACAGTGGCCCATCCAATTTTCCAACCTCCTACATTTTATGTTAACTAACCCTCAAACTCTGCTCACATTCCAAAACACGAATACAATTATATTGAAAATAAATAAATAAATAAATAAAATGTGAGGGTACTGTTCCATGTCTCTCTGAACTGGAGTTACTAGAGAACTATTTCATTTTCAGTAGACCAGGCTTTTTCAGATTAGAGAAATAATCTATACAGTTTTACTTGGCATTGAAAGACTGAACTTTATTCCACTGAGACAGAGAGTTAAGTGTCAATAACTGACGAGAGGTTCTTAGCACCATTCATTCCTTCTAGGGGCCATCAGCTGAACTTATAGTCTATAACATTTACAATACATGTGTCCCTGAAGAGTGCAGAATAATCATGAGCAAAACGCAAACCATTGAAAGAAGGTTGAACATCTATATTTAAATAGAATTCTGATATCCACCAAGCAAAAAAAAAGTTCTTGCAAGGTCATATGGGAACCATGGGGAAGAAGGAAAATTACTTTCCATGTCTAAGTTAGGCAATACTTAGCAGGGAACGTGTTTTGTTGTCCTGCTAAAAAGCGATGCCAATAGGTGATTTCTATCAAATTAAGCTAAAAAAACCTAAAACAGCTTGTTCAGTGATCAGCTTACAGTAAGCATTATCTTGACCCCTTAGCAAGAACAAAATCCTAATGCATAATATATCCCTTCCCGTGAAGGTCAATGAGAATTTTTCCATTAACTTCAAACAGGAAGAGAGCTGAGTCTCCTCCGCTACTCTGCTTAAACCACCTTCCCCTTGACCCCTCTCCCCTGACTCTATTTGAGCCAAGCTCCTGCCTGTCCACTGTTGCTGCCCCTCTGGCCTCAAGCCCCCCAGATCTGGTGCTCTGCAGTATCGTCTTTTGCAACTCTCTTTTCCTGTTGCCTGCCTGATTCCTATAAGTGATGGCCATCACCACGTTTTATCAGTCCTTTCGGCACTCTGAGCTGCCAGCACGATGCTTTGCAGAGAAAAGCAACAAATTCACGTGGCATTGTGGAATGACTCAGCTAGCAGATTTCTTTCGACTACCTGCAACAGCTGGATGCTAAAAGGGACCCAAACAAACATGCTGAAAATGCAGACCTGCAAGTCACATTAGACGTGGGATGTAATGGAGCATGGTGGCTTAGGGACTCATAAATAACCCCTATACCACCTTCACCACCACATTTTGGTTACACAACCCAGAAACCTATTAAAGATAAGTAATTATCACCACACCTCCCCAGGAAGCATTCTCCACAAAATGGCCCTCAGACAGATTAATGCTTCCTTTTTCTGCAATAAAGTCTTGATTTTCAATTTTTGGTACAATTAAGGAGCACTGTAAAACATTTTTATTATCTTTTTGTTCAGACTGAGAGACAATTATTGCACTGTTTGTATATGCAGCAACCTATTCAAGTATTAGTCATTTTCCTTGTTATTAGCTTCTGCTTTAAATTGCATGATAAAGAATTATGGCCACATTTGTGATCCCACAGTGTTTGTTTTCATTTTTTATGGCATGGCAACACAAATGAAAAGAGACAGCTAATGGCCTGGGGAGGAGGACGTGTGGTCTCAACGGGAAGGCTGCAATGACAGGTTTGGACACTCATTAAAGAGGTAGGGTGAGAGAACATTGATTTTCCAAAGAAAAATACTTTTTTTATCCTTCCAAAGATATCTTCCTGTAATTATCTGGTGCCGTGTTCATTCTATACGTGTTAATTGGAACAAGTTTTCATTTGCACAGGTGGCAGTTCAGGATATCCTCTTGCATTGTAAGAGCACCAAGTTACACAAAGAAGAGAATATGCAGCACAGCGTCTGCCCTTCACAGGACTGCAACTTTGTGTACCAGCAACGAGACGCGGCCAAGCGGCAGGCAGGACTATCACCAGGGTCCCAATTTGCTAAGGAGAGATTTGTGAACACAACCAGAGCTATGTCTGTTCCAGTAAATGAAATGGGCCAGGGACCATTCTCCAGCCTGGAGGCCAACTGGCACAGCACAACTTTCATCCTTTTGGCTAAACTCTCTTATCTCCAAAAACAGAATGGCTGCATTCAGGCTGTTTACTGGGCGCTGCCCCTGGCTTGTGCTGTCTCCCCAGCCTTGCCTGAGCATTTTCTTGGAAAGCACTCATTGCAGCAAGCCAAAGCTCTGCTAGGACTGGGATAACAGCTTCACGGTGAAGCTGAGCACACACCCCTGCATGTGCCCATGGCCTGACACTGTTTAGTTTACAGGTATAGGAATAACCATGGAAACTATTCTGAATATTTGTGCAGAAGAGGCTCGTGGATGAAGAATAAATCCAGCACTGTAGATCTACAATGTGAAGTGCACTTACAGAGCTTTGTAAGAATTTGATGGATGGTAGCTGTAAAGTGCTGCTTAACTGTGAAAATGAGTTATTTCTGTGCTATCCTATCATCAACACAGTTTTTAGAAATTATGCGTCCTTTTATGTACTGGGTAAAGGGACATAATTGCTTAATGGTGACTTTAAGAAATTCAGATGTGTCTCAAGTAATAGTAAACAATAATAGCCTTGCTTTTACCCCCTCCCTCAGCAATACAACTGAATAGCCTCATAGTTAAGAGTCAACATGTTGTAATTGCCATATTTCACTCCACCAACATAAGCTTTTCCAAAATACTGTTTCCATAGGCTTCTCACAGACTCATCAGCTATGCACTCCCTTCCATTCACTGTCCCTAACAGCATGACTAGAGGGTTTGCAGTGGCAGAATAACCTTGTGTATGCCAGGAGTCATAGGACTTCCCTGCTTGATGCCCTGCAGTCAGACCTCAGCTAGAGCAAATTCTTGCATAACCAGCAGCCTTCACTGCAGATTTCCAGTGATGGAGAGCAGCTACGCACTCAGGTGCCAGCCTTGACACACTGCATCTGATATCTAATCACAAATTGCTTAGATACTCCCTGCAGCCACTTGTTAGTTTGACATGTACCCAAGGATGCAATCTTTCTTGCTTTGAAAAATGCAAATCTAACCATATCAATTAGAATACAGGCTAATTTCCTCATTTCTGTTGTTCTTTCTCTCTAACCAGTATCTTGTCACCATCCTCAGTACTTAATCTCACACAAGACTTACACAATTAGATGCGCAATTTTAAGGATATATATCAATTGATAGACTTATTCACAAATAGTTAAATAGGCCCAAATAATCTTCTGTCAAGAACCTACTAAACCCAAGTTTGCTCATGCTTACACCTGTCAGCTAAAAGATGAACCATCAGTCATGGTTCATAGTGAGGTATGTTTTTCTGAGGGTTTCTTTAATCCCTCCTTTTGGGTCTTTGAACCCTCTTGCCATGATACATTTTTTTTGTTTGAGCAGTAACACCAGAACTACTTTAATTCCAGAAGCAAGATTGGCAGCAACATCACAGTGCCATAGAACAATTCAGGGGGGGAGGGGAAGGGGGGAAGGGGCTCTAGACTAATCTAAAAGTAGGGTCTACACTGAATGCAGATTGGGCTGCTCAGGGATTTATCCTGATGGGTCTTGAAAACCTCCAAGGGCATCCTGCAGTCTCTGCACTGTTGCCATAGTGAAAAAAAATTTCCTTCTCTCAGTATCTCCCCATTCCAAATGCCCATTCTCTGCTATCCTCCCACCTGCACCACTGCAAAAACAGGTTAGGGTAGGGTAGGACAGAACAGAACAGAACAGAATAGTTCAGTTGGACAGGACCTGCACCAATCACCTAGTCCAATCACCTGACCACTTCAGGGCTGACCAAAAGTTAAAGCATGTTGTTAAGGGCATTGTCCAAATACCTCTTAAACACTGACAGGCTTGGGGCATTGATCACCTGTCTAGGAAGGTTGTTACAGTGTTTGACCACCCTCTCGATGAAGAAATGCTTCCTAATATCCAGTTTGAACCTCCTCTGATGCAGTTTATCCATTCCCACGTGTCCTGTCACTGGATACTAAGGAGAAGAGATAAGCAGCCAAAAAGCCAAATGCCATCTCCTTAATGACCTCCCAGTAGGCACTGAGGGTTGCTGTTAGGTCTCTCTGAAGTCGTTTCTGCTCCAGGCTAAATAAGCCCAGCTCCTCAGCCTCTTCTCACAGGTCAATTGCTCCATCCACCACCATATTGGTGCCTTCCCTTAACTCACTCTGGTTTACTGATGTCTTTCTACATCAGAGGGGGCAAAACTGGACACAATATTCCAGATGTGATCTAGCAAATGCCAAGTAAAAGGAAAGGTCTTTGAAAGGTCATGGAGAACAGGAGAGGTGCCTGAGAACTGGAGGAAAGCCAGTGTCACTCCAGTCTTCAAAAAGGG
>VXBL01008405.1:846027-870238 GCA_013400195.1 Aramus guarauna | reverse complement strand
AAGACTGAGAGGGGATCTCCTCAACACTTATAAATATCTAAAGGGGGGATGTCAAGAGGATGGGGCCAGACTCTTTTCAATGATGCCCAGCGACAGTACAAGGAACAATGGGCACAAATTGGAACATGGGAAATTCCACCTGAACATCAGAAAAAGTTTCTTCACTTCGAGGGTGACAGAGCACTGGAACAGGCTGCCCAGAGAGGCTGTGGAGTCTCCTTCTCTGGAGGTATTCTGAACCCGCCTAGATGCAATCCTGTGCAACCTGCTCTAGATGATCCTGCTTTAGCAGGGGGGTCGAACTAGGTGATCTCCAGAGGTCTTTCCAGCCCCTACCATTCTGTGATTCCCCCAATTTCTTATCATCCATAAAGCCGATGCAGATGTCATCTGCCTTCTCTTCCAGATCACTGACACACATATGTATTAGGTTTGTGTGGCAAGGTTTTGGTAGCAGGGGGCTAGAGGAGTGGCTTCTGTGAGAAGCTGCTAGAAGCTTCCCCCACGTCCGACAGAGCCAATGCCAGCCGACTCCAAGACAGACCCACCACTGGCCAAGGGTGAGCCCAGCAGTGATGGTGGTAGCACCTCTGGAATCACAGTTAATGAGGGGGAAAAAAAAAAACATCAGGAGCAATTTCATCCAGCAAGAGGAGTGAGAAGATGTGAGAGGAACAACTCTGCAGGCACCAAGGTCAGTGCAGAATGAGGGGCAGGAGGTGCTCCAGGTGCCAGAACAGAGATTCCCCTGCAGCCCGTGGAGACCATGGTGAGGCAGGCTGTCCTCCTGCAGCCCATGGAGGATGATGGTGGAGCAGATATCCACCTGCAGCCCATGGAGCAGCCACACTGGAGCAGGTGGTTGCCCAAAGGAANGTTGAGTCTGTCCTGCCCATGACAGTAACAGGTGAGTGATCTCTCCTCGTCCTTATCTCGACCCAGGAGCCTTTCGTTATATTTCCTCTCCCCTGCCCAGCTGAGGAGGGCAGTGACAGAGCGGCTTTGGGGGCCCCTGGTGTCCACATCAGACTGCAAACAACTTATTGACTATATAAGGCAAATGCTGATGGGCTGTATGGTGGATAGGGTCAGCACAACACAACACAATAAACAGGATAGGTCACAGTACAGACCCCCAAGGAAGTCCACATGTTACTGGCCTCCACGTTGAGTACAACCCATTAATTACTCAGCCTGATGACCTGGACAGTTACTTTCCCCAATAGTCATAGTCCACCCAGCCAGCCCATAATATCCCAACTTGTATGAAAGGAAGTTGTCAGAGACAATGTCAAAAGCCTTGCTAAACTCAAGGTAGATATCATCATATCTCTCTCTCATCAGCAATTCTGGCCTTTTATCCTTTTAAGAATCAAAATATTCCCTTCAGCCACAGCATGCTTAGCATCCCATATTCTCTTCATAGTTCTTGCTCTGAGACTAGATTTCCCCCTCAGCCTGTAGCCATGTCATTATTTGATCCTCGGTATAACCTTAATAACTTAACTTAATCTTTAACTTTGGTCATGTTTAAAATGCACATTGCTGGCTGGAACCCAGCTCATTGAAATATCAAGACTGCTGTGTTTCCATGACCTACTCTCATATTATTTCTGGCATGTTATGTAGTATTTATTATGGAGCTGCCACTCAGACAAAGAAATGGACGTGTTTGCTTTTTTGTAATTGCTATCATCTGCTCTGGATAATGCAGCCTTTACGAGAATCACCAGGAGCTACATTTTAATGAGGTTTTGCTTCAGTTTATCCAGAGGCACATCAGTAGCACTACTGAACCTGAAGACAAGACAGGCTGGAGACTTTCTATTAAATATGTAGTTAATTCTTTCTGTTAACATTCTTTCTGCTGGCTGTAGTACCTATTCATGTCTTTTTTACCTTGTGCTCTACCTAAAAGTTATGATATGAGTGAGCCTGCTTCTCTCCTACTTTACAGTTTTGTCCGGTTTGCTCTCCTCAGTGTGAAACCAGAAGAGGCGACACTTTCTTTGACTGCAAAAGCAGCAGAGAGAGATTCTGCTTGAAGGGAATGTTTATAGGCAGAATGCTAAAGAAAACTCCTTTCTTGGGTTCCTTGCCTCATTTCCAATTCAATTGTATGATTTTTAATTTTTTTTAATATTATTGACCCTGAGCAATGACAGTGCTAACTTCTTCATCCCAAACAAAAGTCCCAGTGAAACATGTGAGCTGCTAAGATAGAATTCATCACCCTCCAGACTTGGGTCTATGGTCAAGAAGTGTCACTATAGAATGTCTTACATCAAATCTAAAGAGAAAGTCAAGAATATGCCTTAAGGAAAAGTGTAATTTAAAAAGAAGAACCTGTACTTGTTCATCTAAATCACATTTATAATGCACAAGAAAAAAATCATCTTTTTCATTTCCCATTAATGTCTTTACCTTTGCCTTTATGAGATTTCTTTTTGTACTGGTTTTGGCTGGCATAGAGTTAATTTTCTTCGTAGTACCTAGTACAAGGCTGTGGTTTGGATTTGTGCTGGAAACAGTGTNTTCCCATTCTCTCCCCCATCCCACTGGGGAAGTGAGCGAGCGTTGGGGGCGGGGAGGGGGGGGCGGTTAGCTGCCTACTGGGGTTAAAACGCAACACTTTTCAGTGATTTCAGTCCTACATTCCAGTCTAGTGTTTTCTCAAAATCCCACTAAGGACGTTTGTGTCTGGAACAAAATAATGAATTTTTACTTTCCCACTATGGTACCAATGGGGCAGAGGAACATCTCCTTTCTCTCTCACCAAAATAAAACAAAATAAAACCAGAAAAAGATGAGCACAGAACCATTTCCAATACAAAGATATGTCTGAACTTTCCCCATTTTCACACAAAATGACTGAGTGAACAGCTTCACTAATTTAATTCCCATTTGCTTTGCTGTAATATACCCTTTGTAAAGGTTATAAGTCCATCTGCTTATTCTTCCATCAGAGACTCGGCACAGTTCCAGCTGCAGATGTGGCAGCTCCAGTGCAAAATGAGCAGCAGCTTAAACAGTCTCATTTCCAACCCAAATGTGAAAGCTTTTTCTCTTGAAGGAAAAAATATATATCCCAAATCAGTATTTTGTTAACAGGCCCATAAATAAAAACACTGAACAGGGCAGGCTTGTCAGAAATAGGCCAAAAATGTGATTCTGGGAGCCTTGATAGAAATATCTCCTGCTCTCAATAACTCCCAAAATCACATTTCTTCACCTCTCATTCCAGAGAAATTTTGAAGAACACAAAACAAAGACAAAACTTCAAATATGAAGGATGACCCCAGTAGTGTGTATCAGTAGATGTTGGTTTTAGCCATATTTTGCAGCATGAAAGAGCAACCTATACAGTCCCCATTCCCATTGTGGGGAGGAGTAATTATACTGAAATCAGATCATAAATGGACTGTTTCAGTGAATGATGATGTCATCCACAGGACTTTAATGTGTGTACATACTCAATCTCCTCATGCAATCAAGCGATTTAGATTTTGTTTGTAGTTGTGCTTTGGAAATCACTGATGCTGGAGGAAGGAAGGAACCATGCTGTGCAAGGTGCTGAGCAGAGCTCTGATCTCCCTGAAGCTTTGTTCTCATTTCAGTGGAACTCCACCAACATAAAGCCTCTTTCTCTGCCACCCTGGATGCCATGAAGATACGGCTGATGTCTCATGTCTGAGCTGCATATTTCAGGTGCTGATCTCCTTTAAGATGATGTGAATCAGGAAATAGCTGTTGCAATCAGTAAAGCTTCACTGATATAAAACTTAAGTCACTAGGACCCCAGAGTACATAGACAAGACTCTTTTCAGCTATAAGCACATTAGTAAAAGCCCGCTTGACCCATTGCGCTTGCCCTCCACAAGAAGACAGGAATATGCTTGTATGTTCTCTCTCTCTCCCATCTCTACCAAGCAAGCAGCACAAATGCAAAAGCCTTTTAGGGTGAATGCAGAGTCCCATGTAGTGCTGCCTCTGCACAAATCATGGCACAGGGCAGCAGAATAGGAACCAGATAAAGTGCTTGGGGGGAGCTAGAAGGCAGTTTCATCCAGGCAATCTGGCATCCCTGTGGTGACCTGTTGTGACAAGCTCTCCTGGAAAGGAAATCAGTTTCACCTGGTCTTAGACCTTTCCATCCAGGCAGTATTCATGGTCCTCACTTTTTCTGTTTGTTGTGTGTTTTGGTTTCTGGTCTCCAACTATTAATCCCCTTTGTGAATGTCCGCCTACCTCCAAAGCTCTACTTACAGCTCCTCTTCAGACCAGCACCTAAAGCTTCTTCTTGGCCTGCATCTTGGAAGAGAAAATTACTAATACTAATAAGGTATTTCCCAGGATCGTTTTTAAGATCATTCTGGTCTTCCACATCTACCTCTACCCTCTTCATTTCTTATCAATCTGGAAAGCATCAACCCCACTGCTAACTGTCTAGAGGTTTGGCTGTGTTCCTGAGGTCAGCCCTGGAGAGCCATTCCATATGCACAGCTTGCTCAGAAATACCCACATGCCTTTTTCTATTCAAACTGGGCTACTTAAAAGTAAAAGCCCTTCTCCTCCTAAAAGTACTTCTCCTCCTGAACAATACCTCATTCTGTATGGAAACCACTCATCTCCACAGCAGGGCTGACCCAAACGTCCCCTTTGCAGAGGCTATCAGAGGTTTCAGCTCCATGAACTGGCTTTATTGGCTACTGAGGGTTTTATTGGCCACTGAGGATTTTATATACCTTCAACATAGTATATTTTTTATCCTTTTATAGTCTGTTATAAATAAGACAATGGTCACTTTCTATTGTTTCTAGAATGGCTTCCTGTCTTGGTAAAGGTCAGGGAGCCATTGGGCTCGCATAACTTGTAGCTTTTCGAGAAGCATTGGTAAGGCAGGGCAGGAATATCTGAGCAGAGACTGCTTGAACTCTGCCTTGAATAGAAAAAGAACTTTAACTGTGGCAGCGTAAACAAGCACCACTTTTCAAATATAAAAATCCTCCCACTAGATATTGAAATTGCAGAAGGGCCAGCAGTGTTAAATGGAAGACAGCACTTGTTCTGCTCTCAAAGAAGGGCTGTTTTGGAAGAATTGTAGCACAGTCCTGATAAATCTCCCTTTATTTCTGGAGGTGCAATATGTCAGCAGCATGAGAGAGAGTGAGCAGGAGAAACAGAAGCTAAAAAGGACACTAGGATATCGTGGTCAGGATCACGCAACTGAAGATCAGACATTCAATCTGGAAATGGTAATAGGGAAGAAAAGCAAGGGAGTAGAGCGAGAGGCTATGGGCTGTTAGAAATAATAGAAAAAAGTCTTTTGACAGAGCAGGGGTGCTTCTACAGACTGTAGATTAAAGCCCACCTTGCTGCACCAGAGAGATGGAGATGGTTAACTTGATGTATGTTCCTGCTGTAACAGGCACGAGCACAACAGAGTAGATGTCAGGAAGAGAGTTCGACTGGGCAACAACATTAAATTTCTTCACTTTCCTTGCTGAAATATTGCTGGAAAAGGATATTATAAATATATCCATGCAGAAAAATATATATATTTTCATATCAGCTGCATTAATGATGTTTTTCCTTGAAGAAAATCCTTATCTACAAAGAAATAAGCAGTTAACAACAACAAAGAGAAAAAGGGATGCTTCTGGTTGTGTATTTGACACAAGCTAAAATTACAAGACAATAGAGGAAAGATAGGTGAGCTGAAAGAGAAAGTCAAATGTGTTCTGAGCACTTTCTGAGGTCCAAAGTGAAGAAGAATAGAGGTTGGCATAGAAAATAAATGGGCTTTTTCAGAGGTAAAGGTGGAAGACAAGAAGTAACCTGGTGGAGAAGTTTGAGACCAGCTTTGCTGCTGAAGTTTTCCTGTAGAAAAGACCAGACAGATGCAGAGGTCTAGACGAACCCTATGCATGTCAAAGCAAGAACAGCACCCTGTGAAGTAACAAAGCAGGTACGTGGCATGCACCTCCACAGTGTAAAGAAACAATCTCCAGGCACACACCTCCTCTCACATCAGGCTTTCTTAAAGCTTATGTTTCGTTTTCCCAAAAAACACAGTGTCACCAAAGCAGAAGATGAAGGACGAAGATAAAAGCAGAAGGACCCAACGAGTCCTGGGTTTCCAGACACGCAGGTCCTCCCGATGAGTCCTAAGTAAGACTGCACCTTCTTTCCTTTGACTGTCATTTTACTATTTCATCATCACTTTTCCCTCCACATTGTCTTATCCACAGTGCTATTCTGAAAGACACACAGCCTGGAAACATACCATTTTTGTAGGCTGGGGTTTTTCCATGTTTCCTTATATGTTGATACAATCGTATTGTTCGCTTCAGTACCTTCTTCATGCCTTCAGAGGTTTCCGGCACAGTCCCAAGAGACACTGTTGGGCTGCCCTGTGCAATGATCTTTGTTTCCAGACTGCTGAAGGGAAACAAATGTCATCTTTAGTTTATTTTCTGTGGCTCCAGAGTGCACTGTAAAATAAAAAAGTTCAATAAACCTCATTTAGGAAAGTAGGAGATGGAGAGCACAAGCCTTTCCTTAGATCTTCAACAGCCCTCGGGATTTTATGACCCACCGAAAATGAAAATAACCCCTTTTGTTGGACTTTCCCTGCTTACCTCAGGGAAGTTTGGGTCACAATATAATTTGAGCCCAGCTGTGCCTGAGTCCCGTCTCTCCCTGGACCATCCCCCTTCAGTGACTCACCCTGCTCAGCACGAGGAATAGGTTTGCATCTACATGGCTGTACATCTCCCTGACTTATCTGTGTTCTGCCAGATAAAAATGAAACATTTAGCAGCAGCAGCCACTGCGTTAATTTAGACGTGGCTGGGATTTATTTTAAACCAGAACTGCCTATTTGTTAAACATCACTTTGAAATCCTCTGTCTTTTTTTGCTATAAATTTTACCAATCTCATATGCATTTTTTGCACAACTAGCAAGCTGTCTTTTTTTATATAACTTAGACAACATGAAATCACTTTGTTTTAACCAAAGATCCCACCCAGATTACTACATGATACATCAGGTTTCAGATAAATCTGATTTAAACTAGTCAAGCTTAAAAAAAATTCCTAACAGTCAGATTTGTTAAGAGCAATTTTTCCCTGTACTATTCAGCATTTAATTCAATAAAAACTGTATAAAGCCAAAATATGATAGCTAGGGTGATGTAACAGTTTTCTATCACCTAAGCATACACTATAGAATCTTACAATCGTAGAATCACAGAATACCAGGTTGGGAGGGACCTCAAGGATCATCCGGTCCAACTTAAATGCAAACAGTTTTCTGTGGGAGAACTTAAGTTTTTAGGGCAGTTATAAGTCTCTAGGCTTTCATTCCAAATGAGCGTTAGGGACCACATCACAGTAAATACATGAATAAATAAGCGCAACTAGCACTGAAATATGAATATCATTCAGACCAATTTCCTTTGATTTTGACATAACCAATTTTAAAAGTCACAAAGTAGATCACAGTGGTGTGTCACCTGATTGCATCTAATATAAATCTAGATAAAAGGTTGTATCATTTTTAATATATCAACTTAGTAAGAATGCTTTTTGGCTGCTGACACATCAGCTAGATTGCAGTGATCAATAAAAGCAAAGAAAATGCTGAGATATTAGAATCTTTATAATTCTCCTAGTCAATTTTTCACATCGTACTTAATACTTAATACTTTATGTCTAAACTTGCCAAGCTAAAAATGTAATTCATATGATAATGAAATGTCAAATAAGTCTTGAGCTAGAGATCTAGATATTTAAAGTATCTGATTTTGTTAGGAAGAGACTTCTTAAAGATATAAGGAATGATCAGATGCTCTGTTCATCTTCTGTCAGCATTCAAACAGAAGTTTATTAGTTTTACTGGAATTTAGCTTCCTCCTAATAAATCACACTTCAAGAGCACTAACATCTAATTACTGATTTACACTTAAACAGTATATTACCCCGTAATGAAGATGAATCCTATTAGAACAGACAGTTCACTATGAGTTCAGCTGCTAAAGAACAGCAATGCTGAGATGCCTGGAAGGAGGAAAAAATCCTGGTTTGCAGGTGTTAAGCTTGTTGATTTGGTGTCCTGCAAGAACTGGACCAATTTGTGTCAGACAATTTCTCTAATACGCCTTCGTTTTTAGCCTCAATCCTGCCTGGAATGAGAACTGTGTTATAACTGTCACATATTGCCAGAGGAAATATTGGGCCCTGTGTACATTAAGGTGGTAAATCAAATCAAAAGGGACATCTCTACCCCACTAGATACACGAAACACATGACAGTATTTTATTCCAACTTAAGCAATTTAATTATAATTATTATAGACAACAGAGAAAAAAAAAAAGGATGAGGTAGTTTTATTCAAAATAAAAAGGTGCTGGTACAGCACACAACCACATGATGCTTTGGCTTCCAGCACAGAACGCATAAAACATTTCACAAACCTATGGAGCAACTATCAGAAGTTAGCATTGTGACAAATATCCCAACAAAAATGCACGGTCAGCGACAGCTACAGCAATGGAAAGAACCATTGGCACATCCAGGGAATTGTAACCAGACACTTGCAGCTTTCAGGAGTCCCTTCAGCTGTTAATAGTGAGAATGATAGCAGAAACTGAGGTATAGTTCCAATTCAAAGAAGTTGAAACTATAAGAAAAGGAGTCTTATACGTACATATGCCAGTGTGGGAACCTGCTTAGACTTCCACCTGATGGGTGGAAAGTATAGGAATTACTGAGCTGAGTTTGCATCACTTTGCATTGACACCCAAGGCTGCAGCCAGGGTGGAACTGATGGCTCCTAAATGGAAACACATTCAGAATATTCCTGGATAATTAAATGGACGTCTTGTAGCATCACATCCAGTAGTTTCACTGGATGTTCTCCAATACACGTCTTTGAATTCCTGCAAGTTGACATCATTCTTGTAATCACGGAGTCCTTTTAGTGCCAAAGTCCCAAAACATTTCAGAGAAATAGCTGATGAGCAATTATGAAGCCTGAGCTCAGGGGCTCTGCTGCAGTGCTATATGCTGGCATCATAATCTGTGATACTATACATGTTCTTTTTTCTTATTTTTATAGACACATCTGAGCAATCATGAGGTCATTTGATTCATTACCTACATTCTTCCTGCAAGGGGAATACTCAAAGTAGAACTCCAAATTTTAGCCAGTCACTTCCGTTATGTTGGTCAGACTCTGGTGCCTTCATGGGTTGGTGTGATTACAAGTCCTACGCAATGCTTGAGAAAACACATATCCTCCTACAAATCTAACTGAAAAATACACAAATCTTCCTGTGTCCAAAAGCCAACTGAATTATGCATAGCAAAATGCCTTTTCTTGGGCTAAAATATTTTCATTGCAAATACATAGATTGTGATAGCAATGCTGACCAGACAAAATGTCATCTAATTCTAGCATCAAAAACCAATGTGGATTTTATAAAATTAACTGGCCACTCTTCTGCTTCATTTATTAACTGATTTTGCTAATGGCCATGACAGAGAAAGAAGGTTTTTGTTTTTCATATCAAAATAGAATTTGCATTTCTATTAATGAGAAAAGTCATTTTTTTACCTGGAAAGTAGTTTGACCAGATAACAACTAAACCACAAGAAACAGGAAGATCTGAACAGCCTAAAATTTCTAGAGTAATTAGGATTGTTTTATTTAGAGAACTCCTTGTTTGCCTGTAGCAAACAGAGGGAATTATTGATCCTTCATTCACTTTTCAGCTAATTAGATATCATTGCTCAGCTTCTCACTAATATGATGCTCTTTCTTCTGGATTCATTGTACGTCCACCCAAATTAACACTGACATGAAAAAACATGGAAACAATCAACACTCCCACTAAGGAATGTTCAGCCCAATTTGGTGGAAGACAGGCATCTCCCTGGCATGTCCCGTAAGATTTCCAGACCTCCTTGTTGCCGCAAAGTGTTTGGCATTACAGAGACTGGCTCACGGTCTATGTCCTAGCATCTGCTCCCATCAGGGTTAATACCACAGAGACAGGAAAGAAAAAGAAACACACACCACACACACACACACACACACACACACACAAAAGACAACCCCAAACGAAAAAAAAAAGGCAAGTCTTGATTATTGCACCTTGTTCCAATTGTGTACGGATCAAAGGGGATAAACATGCAGACTGTGACACCATTTGTTCGCAAGCAGTATAAACACTACTGATGCTGCACTGTCTGATCTGCAGCCTTCCATCTGCCAGCTGCAAGAACGAAAAAGGGAGAGCAATTAAGAATATTAATCAGGGCTTGAAGTGCTGCATGATTCACAATTCACGTGAAGAAAGACCAAGATATATCAAAAGATAATGTGTTTACTTAAAATAAAATAGAAGCATGATTTCTTTAGTCCTGCAGATTTAACGCAGTACATTTTTTCCCTGACTGCATTGAACTTTCTACCAAATCTCTTGCACTCACTTTGAATAGTCAAGCACTTATGTCAATCTATCTCAGTCTAATTCAAGCTTCTGATTACTGATTATTTAGAAGCACTGAGTTAACATTAGAGTATCATTAGAGTATCAGCAGTTAGATTATTTCCCCGGTGATCTTCATTCTGGTATTTAATAATGTCATTTCATCCATTCCAATTAGAATTTTCTGCTAAAAAAATATAAAAAAATTTTTAAAAAAAGTTTCTTTTAGATCTCTGGGTAAACGTGCAAAATGTGACAGATAATTTGATCCTTGCTGTGCAATTATTTAGGAGTATTAGCAAAATCACTCCATAAGTTTTATGGAGAAAGTATCATTCCTGTATGGCTGAGGTCTTTCTATAGAGATTTTTAGCTTCTGCTGAGGAGCTACCTCACCATGGATAAGTGAAGGACAACACTGTAAAGATACTTAAAGTGTCTAAAAATGCAGATTGGTGCCTACTGGGGTTTCATATCTCCATAAGAGGCCTACACACAAGCAGAAATCACAGTTTAAAATAAAACATCTATTCAGAAATCCACCCAAGAAAACCAGCCTTTTGTGTGTACAAAACCACAGAAGCAATCTAATATCGCGCAGACAGTCTATTTTACTCCCACCTGCCAAGTTGTGTGGCCTTCTTACCGCGACAGGCACACGGGACACAACAGGCACCGCCAAAGCACGGCTCTTCTGCACACATGGACCACGACTCTGAGCTGAGGAACAGAAAGGTTCAGCACAATCTGTCCTGGCCAGCAGTTTGTCTCCGGGCCAGCACAGTCCCTGGTGCACATCAGGAAATCAGAGAAGCCTCCACTGTGGAGACCAACCCTAGGACACTTATGCAGGTTATTTTGCGTGCCTCAGAAAGTTGTCCTACATAAAAAGCTGCTATATCCAGAGATGAAGAAGCAAAATGTAGCCCAAACTCACTGGGGTATTTATTCCAGCAGTTGCAAACACTTCAAAATTAAGGTCAGATTCCTGAGTTGAAGGTCTACAGAATACAATCACTTCTCCAGAAATAAGGAAGATTCAAGGTTTTAAAGCACCAAGTATGAAAGGATGTCTCAGTTTGGAGCATAAAAATGGCACAAATTATTTTATGCATTTATAAGGTAGGGTTTTTGTTGGGTTTTTTTTCTGGCTTTTAGGTCTTGCAACAGCTTTCACCAGTCAAGACAAATTAAGACAACCTTGTATGCAATTTTCACATAAAAAAAATTATTTCCTAGCTTTGAAGTAGGCAAAAAGGAGCATTTATGAAGCTAAAGAACCTCAGATAGAGGCCTTTTAAAAAGATTAACCTGTTAGAAGAGTATGATATGCTATCAAGCTCTGCAGTAGAAGCTTGATAACTTCAGACTGCCTTTGAAACCATCCAAACAGGAGCTTTAGATGATTTGAAACCATTTAAAGAAGGTCTGCGTACCATCTTTTACAATAAAATAAGGACCTTGGTGCTTGATGTCCTCTGTCATTAAAGGCTGAAGTATAATGTTAAGCAGGTTGAAAACAGATGGCACACTAAAATTGAATGTGTAGGTGAAAAAAAAAAGCAGGGATATCTGGAGAAAATGACACAGAAATACAACTTTTTGTGTGCAGGCAATATGTCAGGGGGAAAATGATACAGAGAGTTCAGCATGCACCTATATATGCCATCTTAACAAATGATCAAAGCTATTTGCATGAATGCATGAAGTTTAATCCTACAAAATGCAAGGAACAAGCTGGATATGCTGACTGACTTATTCAAGCTTTCCTCTTAGGAAGGACCTGGATGGCCTGTTGTTTGCTCAGAGAAAGGAAACCTACATCGAAGAGATGTGTTTCTCTTTTTTACTGAAATACACATATAAGGAACAATCCTTTGGGAAAGTTCAGTAAAGATTGAACAAGTAGCAAAGTTGATGCTAAAATTCCTCTGTGCTCTCTGAAAACAAATCTTCATTTCTAAATTCTCTGGTCACGTTTTGTTTGCCGCACTTCCCATCATTGCCTTTCTCATAGCCTCCGACCTAGGTCTGCATTAACCCCTTCTTCAAGCACAGTAAAAGATCTCAGAAGTTAAATCATTGCATGAGTTCTGTGAGAAGCTGTGTCCAACTGGACGTTGCTCATCTTCCGCCCTTCGACAGAGAGAAACGTCCTTCCCCAACACCAGCAGTGTGAACAGGTAAGGCTGCACATTGAAACCGTGGGCCGACCATATTGAAGTAAAAATCCCGACCGAGTAATCATTTAGAACAAACTTTTGTTCTGAAAAATACTTTGGTGTCACCTCAGAGAAATATCTCCCTGTCCCACAGAGTGGTCATCTGGGGTTGAGGGCACAGGACTGAGTCTGAGGAGACAATTTCTTTCTATGCCACATGGGCTAGAGTAGGTAATCCAGAACAGCTTGTACTACGTAAAATTGCAAAAAGGCTGTCTGCCATATGAACTTAGAGAACAAGTTCTCCAGTTCAGAAAGTCCTACGTAATATACAGTACCTCCACAGTGAAATCTGCATTTCTATACACATACATATGCACACAGAGTAACTCTGGGATAACACAGTAACTGAAAGCAAAATCTGCCTTAATTGTTGGGCACAGAAAAATGACAACAAACTCCCATTTAGGAATTTAATCTCAGTAGATCTTTATATTTTTAATGCCCTTATTTTCTTTTATTTTCCCTATGACTGTTTTGGGGTTTCCTCTTAAACAGGTGTTGTGGTTTAGCCTGGCAGGCAGCTAAAACAACCACACAGCCATTCGCTCACTCCCCTCTTCCCTGGGGGACGGGGAGAGAATCAGAAAAAAAAGGATAGAACTCATGGGTTGAGATAAAGACAGTTTAATAGGACAGAAAAGGAAGATGATTAATAATAATAATAACAACAACAATAATAAAAATAATAATAATAACATATACAAAACAAGTGATGCACGGCACAACTGCTCACCACCTGCTAACCAATGCCCAGCTAGTTCCTGAGCCATGGTCTTGCCCCCAGCCAGATTCCCCTCGGTTATATGCCAAGCATGACATCATATGGTATGGACTATCCCTTTGGCCAGTTGGGATCAGCTGTCCTGGCTGTGTCCCCTCACAGCTTCTGGTGTACCTCTATCCTCCTTGCTGACGGGGTGGGGTGAGAAGCTGAAAACTTGACTTGGTGTAAACATTGCGTAGCAATAACTAAAATATCAGTATGTTATCAACATTATTTTCTTCCTAAATCCAACACACAGCACTATACCAGCTACTAGGAAGAAAATTAACTCTATGCCAGCTGAAACCAGGACAGCAGGTCACAGAAGTACAAGAGGATACAGATCTAACAAACTTCGATTGCAGGAGAATGTCCTGACTTCCCTGCTGCAGACAGGCACCTTAATGGTAGTTTGAGATAGAAAGGATTTCTTATGTCATTATCAAGATCTTTTCTGGCAGTAGCTTTCATAGCGCTGTCAGATTAGAGTCCCCCTCATTAACTGTCAGCCACTATCTGTTTTTCAGTGGGAGAGAGAAGAAGGAGGAAATAATAATCCTCATATATACTGGATGGCCTCTAGGAGAGAAATGTCACTTAATGACATTTGTACAGCAGATAATACCAGGCAAAATAAAGGACTCGAAGGATTTTTTTTTTTTTTCTTTTCTTTTCTTTTCTTTTTTTTCCCCCAGAACTCCTAGAAGAAATGTTTGCTACCGTTCTCTCTCAAATTGGCTTTGCAAGTGACTTGGAGGTTTTATGTCAGAAATTACTCATAGATCACTGAAGGGATAACAGAGCCCCTTTTGCAGTCCCGAGCACACTAGAATATCTTCCTTTGCACCTTGTGACTGACAGCAGCTTCCTTTCATCCCCAGGCAATGGACAAATTAAAAGACAATCCTGCTCCCTGTGTTTTCCCTCTGATTACTGTGCACAGGCTCGCTCTCAGCTGTGTCAGACTGCTATTACCACACCTCAGCTACTTTTCTCCAGATAAAGGAGGAAAAAGGAGAATTGTCTAAAGGTGGGGTTCTTTCAGGAGACTTTTTCCTTTTCCTTAAGAAAGTTCTTTTGAGCCCTAGCTGGCAAACCTTTGAACTTCCTGTATCCTTTATACCTTGGCAGAAAGACAAGCTACCCCAAATCACCCAGGAACAGAGCAGATTTGGTGTGTCCTCCTTCTAGGTTTTATTTCCAGCATAGAATTTGTCTGTTCCTCTGTCTCAGAAAATGCCTAGAAATACCAAATTAAAATTTAAAGATAATTAGAAAAGAACCAGAGCAAATTTAATAGGCACAACATCTTTAAAACAGTACACAGACAGCATTTATCCTTGATTATTTCAATGATCTGATCGGTTAGGATAGCTGAAAAGGCTTAGAGATTTCCAGCACCCTTCCCCACTCAGTGCATGGGCAGCACAATTATTCATGAAAGAGGTATGCAAAGGCCACAGCCATCATCACGGCTTTCTAAAATCATCTTCACTGATTTTCCCCAGCCTTGCAGTAGAGACAGAGCAGACAGCTGGGGAGGATAACAGCAGCAGTCAAAGTCTCAAGAGAAGTCACTGCCTTCCTAAATCAGAGCTTAAGGAGGTTATAGCAAAAGATTCAAGGAATAAAGTTAGACAAACGACCATCTTCAGTGGCAAATTCTGTGCTGCATCTTTCTTCATAGTTCTTGTCAGTAAAGTAACTGGTAATATGCCTCATATAGCCTGAAAAAGCCTTGTTATTTCATACATGGAGTCCAGTTGTCATATGGGTAGGAGCTTTTTGCTTTGTCTATATTCAAAGACTTGTAATATGCTGTACAAAACCAGATGTTGCTGTATTTCTTGACAAGCCAGGCCTTAAATGTAAGCTCTTTTAGTCAACAGTTGCAAGATGATAGGTAATATATTTTTCTCCTTTTTGTTTTCGTATCTTGTTCAGTCCTTGTTTTGATCTCCATATGAAATCTTCCGAAGACAGACACACTCCCAGATCACAGCAGAAACTGTCTGTGTCCTTGCAAGAGCAGAGAGAACATGAGCCACATTGTTGGCATTTCTTGTAATTAACTTCACACACTTTCTTGGCTCCTCTCATAGATGCATGCGAGCCTAGGCTACGTCATAGGAAGCCTAACCATGGCTACCTAGATAAAAGTCTGTCATGAAAATTTGCAAGTTTGGAGAAAATTTCTTAAATGACTAGGAAACATACTTGTAGTAAGGGAAGGGAAAGAAACCAAACCACAGTAATATCTTCAGACTTAGATTATAAGAGAAAATAGCCTAATGGACCTCAAACTAAGAGAAAAACAAAAGAAGGAAAGGAAAATACAGATCAAGTCACATGAAGTGTTCACCTTGTAGCCTACTAGCTTGCAAATTACACACATGTTATATTGCAATGTGCTCAAAGACAGAGAAACAATGGGAAGTCCAACAGACAACTAAGAAACTTGGCTACAAAAGCCAAAGACAATACTGGACATGCTTGGGGATATTTCCAAAGCTGTTGGTTATCACATCACACTCCTGGTGTTGGAACAGCCTAAGCATCTTGGGGAGATGGCTGTGAATACAGGGATTAAAGACAGTGACAGAGATGGTTCATCCACCAAGGACCAAGAAAACCCACCATGGTGTGTGGTCCTGGACAATAAAGGCAATAGCTGACCTGAGGACTTTGCCAAAAGACTGGTGCCACACACTGAGTGCATGTGAGCAGTCTGGAAGCTTGTCGGCTGAAACAAAAAGAACTGACCTTGGAGTTAATCCAATACAGAAATAGCGATCATCAGGGTTTTCAGTTAGTTCTGTGTGTCTGTTTCTAAACCTAATAACCTCATTGTTAATACTGTTGTAATACTGTCCTGCCATGCTTGTACTTCCATATTTCTCAATTGCTGAAAGCAATTGCCCATTAACAAGCAAACAACAAAGAATTACATTCCTCCTCTTAGCAGTCTTTGAAAACAGTCTTGTGCCTTTCTCTAAAACTTTATATAAGTTTCATGAGTACCACAAAGGAAGGGAACTTCTTTCCCACTGAACAGCATGAGCCAGGGTAGGTAACACCAGATGTCAGTTAGGAAGAGATGTTTTCCTAGTGACACGTATTAGCCAGTGATGGGCAAAAGGAAAACAGGAGCTTTGTGGAAGCTGAAGGGCCTCTTGTGAGTTTCTAACAGTTATCTGAATCATCATTTTTCTTCCCTTCAGCTGGAGGGAGAATGTGATTTATTAATATACTACCCTTGATGGTGGCAAGACCAGTCCCCGGTAATGCACACAGGCAGGAAGAGGCACTCACTTGGACAGCATTTATACACTACAGCGTGGGAAATGATGCTCTGGACCATAAATAGACTCTTAATTGCCATAAGTGCACAGCCTGAAGGGATGTGAGGGAAAATTCCTTGAACTCTCTCCAATCAAGATACTATAGTGGGTTCATTATAGAAACAACAAAATTCAGTCTTCATACCTTGAGAAAATAGAAACTTAGCACCTTTGACCACTGACCATCTTCTGAAAAAAACAGGAGACCCTGAGGAGTTTAAAGTACATCAACTCAGGAGCAATTCTGAGCATACCAAAAGAAGATTTATTTGTCAGAGTAAGTTTTAGCACCTTTAAAATTTAAACTGCATTTTTTTCAACAGTAGTTGTAAAATGAAAAACAAAGGCATCAGGGACTCAAGAAGAAACAGTATCTTGCAAAAGAAGCTCTGTTCTTATTAAAAGTCAGCAATTGTGACTATCAAGTATCCACATTTAAAAATACGATTGTAAATATGTGTTACTTTAGCCTCCAAGAAGCTAAAAAAACAGAGGAGGGTTATTGTAGAAATGTTAACAGACAACAGCATCCACAAAAAAAAGAGTGCTGTAAATCAAGTGACATATCGTAAATCTAAGCAGACAATTTATGAAAGCCTTGCTGAAAAACAGTGTGTCATTCCCTTCATTCCAATGTCACCATTACCCTGCAAATACAGAACGGTTAGAGCTAATTTTTCCAGCAAGAAAAAAAAATAAAAATTGTGGCCTCAGAACATTACTAAGAAAACATGACAGATTGGATAGAATTAGGTTAAGGGGAAAAATAAACTCTGGAGGGCAAAGCCTATGCAAGCTTGTAATAAAAACACGCAAACCTCAAAAATTGCACTGGGGTCGGACCCTCACTTCAGAATCTCAGTGCTGTTGCAACTGAATGCCATGCTTTTGCATTAGCCCAAAGAAGTGATTTCTCTCATTTTACACTATAATTTGGCTCCAGTAAAAAGAAAATAGCACAGCCCTTGACTGAACCCACTTTGGGAGTGTGGATTTCTGGGGAAACCCAGACTCCGTGCCACATGAGTGAGGTATTCCTCATTGCACACATGCTGGCCCCTCCAGGCCCAGAGTCCCTTTTAGATCTACACTTCCATATCTATTTACTTATGTTGAAAGAGCTGCAGTGCTCTGATTGTTCAATCCCTCTGAACAAACATATAATGAGCAATTTTTTTTCACTAAACTTGCCACAACTCCTATGACCATCTGAAAACTGATTTACAATATCACAGATTGGGCAACATAATCATGGTAGCTAAAGATAAATAATTATTGTTGCCATCTGGACGCTTTGAGAAGCATCCTTCTGAAGTTTGTGTTTGAGTTTCTACTGGAACAGAGCTGGTACAAAAGTAAAGAACAACAAGAAGTTAAATTTACATTAACAGAAGAATAGCTGCTAATTTGGAATCTACAAGGGGAAGCACTGACATTAATTTAAATGCAATTTACACATGCATGAAATTTTGTAGCTATTTTTTAGCTTGTCAAGTATATTGATGTTGTAGAATAGTTTCCTGATTATCAGTGCTTCTCCTGGCAACAGTATACATCATATCATCTGAGAGACAAGGGTTTATTTCGATACCTTTTCCCTACCTCTATGAATGCAGTTATCCTTATAGCCAAGAGTTGCAGCGTGTATTTAGTGTATTTCCCTGCATTGTTACATTCACTGCAGTTTGCAAGATAGACTGACAATATCGTACAAAGTGTTTGGACTCCCTTTAGCACTGCGTTGCTCATAGGCATGGTAGGGGAGAGTTCAGCCCTGCCCTGATACGCGTTGTTGAGCATCAGCCCACTGCTATTAGTCACACACGGCAGCACCAGCGACTAATGACAGCCAGCTTGGGAAGCAGGGAGAGGTGGCCTTTTTTGCTGTTCTGTGGCTACCCCTGCAGGCAAGGAAGGTGCAACCTTCTGCTCCCAAAATAGAGGTGCTTGGGGAGCACATGGCATTCAGGGCTGTGAGCAGAGATTCACCCAGTGCTCCTCAGAGCCATAGCAGATGTCTCTGGGGCATCAAGCAAGCAAAGGACTGAACTGTGGGCTTGAACTGAGAGCTTCCTGTGGGAAGCTGGAGGTCAAGAGATGAGCCACAACTATGGGAAGGGACTACATTACAGTCTTATTTTGAGGGAAACACTGGAGGAGAATACGATTTTTTCATCAACAGATTTAAAACAGGTCGTGGGAGAGAGATAAAATGTGCATGGCACCCACAGGGCACACTCTTGTTCCAGTAAAACAGCAACCTAATTTCTGTCCCCACACATTGATTTTATGATCGTCCATGAAGTGTCAATTTGCCATAGGAGAGCTGATCAAAGACCATAACTTCAGAAAATATTTACATGAAACAGGCTAATTCCCTGTTATGGCTGTTTATTCAGTGAGGGTTCACCAAAACAGTGAGTCATCATTAGCCCTCCAATTTATTTCAATTACTCGATCAAATGCAGCATGAATAATCCAATTCTTATATTCTGATTCAAGCAGGCCCCCATAATGTTAATTTTTAAAAAATAAATAAATAAATAAATAAATAAGAAGAAGAGAGGAGAATTCTGCCTGGAAGTAGCACACTTTGAGTGAAGTGCTATTTGGCTCTGATATTGCAAGGATGACATTTGGGTTGTTTTGAGCTTTCACAAGTAGGTCATTGCAAAGTTTAACTTCTGCTAAACCAAAGTAATGCCTTGATAACACTCTCGACTGAGAACATGCCTCCTCCTGTGCCCCCTTGCAGATTCCTCGGTCTTGTACAGCATGTTAATTTTGCAATCAACACCTGTAGTGGAAGGCTCTCTCCCTGGAAGAAGCAGAGAGTGGGCAGAGTAATGGTTTGATCATGTTGGGCATAATCAGTTTCCTTTGTAAAAAGAAAAAGGTTCTCACTTCAGTTCTTACTTAATTTCCACACTGTTCATAGAAAAACACTATCTGTAAACTATGTCTAGGCAGCAGCTTTCAAATTTGAATTGCAGGGCAAGGAAATGCAGCTTGGGAAAATCCAGCAACTGGTTGTGAGGTCCAGCATTGTCCCCTCCATGGGGCTGAACTGAGGTTTGTGGGTGCTAGGGCTATGGAGAGGGGATTAATCTCACCCTGCCTTGCGGTGCTTCAGGCTCAACCCCTGGGAGCCAGAGACATGGTTTTGGATGCAGGACAAGAACAGGCCCTCCTGCATCAGCTGGGAGAGGCTGGAACCCTGCAAAGCCCTCGCGCCTGACCACTGCTGCTCACCTCACAGGGTCCAGATCCATAAGGTCCCTGTGGCCTCTGGATTGTCTCAGAAGGGAGAAAAAATAAACTTTTACCAGGGTGAGCCATAGAGATACTGAGCCAGGCAAAGGCTGGCCATTGCACCCCATGGAGAGACGAGCGACAAGGGCTTCCCTGCAACTGCATCTCTCAAGCCAGGGGTGTGCAGCACTCCCTGGGAGGTGCCACGTGTACGAAGGAGGTTGTCTTTAAAGAATAATTATGGTGTTGACTATGGCAGAAGACGAAGGAGATGGGCTATTACAGAAAAGAAATTGGGGCCCAACCTAAAGCACCCAAGAAGCCCTGTTCAGCTGTTGTCCCCCAGTCACCTTTCAGTGCACGCACGCTGAGAAGATTTTATTTCTTTGCTCATAATTTTTGCATGTGCAAATCAGCTCTCTGAGCTCCCCGAGGGCTCTCCCAGCTTCCCCTGCCCACACTGGCAAGTCTGACCAGGCTGTCCCAGGGGTGTGAAGTGACATCACAGTTCAGCAGCCCCCCACACTGATGATGGCATTTTCACACGCTCTGGGTGCAGGTTTCCACAGCTGCAAGGCACAGTGGTGTACTGATTGCACAGCAGTGGTAAAATGAGCTCCTAACCCATGCCAGCAAAGCTGCCTTTTCTCTGGTGGCTAGCGACAAAAGCCAATAACACTCAACAGCCTAGTGTCCAGTGCTCGCTTTTTAGGTGGTGGTTTAATTTACAGCTTGTCAGACAAGTTTGTCTACTTCCCACTGCTCACTTGGAGTCAGGATTTCATTCTATTTGAGTCAATGAGAGTATTTCTACTCATATCAGAGGGCAGGGTTTCAGTCAGGCAAGTCTATCTCTAAGGACTATCACTTAGATAATTTATGACAAAAACCTGCACTGCATTTACTGGAGGAGAGAGAGCTGGAAGCCTACGGAGCTATTGGACAGGGTTCCCCCTTAATGTCTTTGATGCTGAGGGTAGGTCTACCAGCGCAATGCAATACTATGTGGAGCTGCCCGAAATAACTGCGCATCAGAACAAATATACTCACCGCCATGGAGATCTCTGCTTTGCCTAATTAGCACTGCTGAGAAGCAGGGCTTATTAACCTGGGCAGAGAGCCACAAAAACACAGCTATCCTGCTTCCAGCAGTTTAGCGAACTCGTTAGTGCTGTCTTGGGCATCGTTGAACAGAAGCGAATTTGTGAATGAAGACCTGAAGAAGGGAAGCCATCTGATAAATGCTGCGGCTTTCTGTGGCCCTGATTAGAAGTCATTCAAAAACTGGGAGGCGGGGGAGCACATCCGTCATGAAGCTGAGTCATACTCTGTGTCTTAGTTTTGCAAGATGGAGGGCTTGTTCCCCCCCGTCTCCCTTGGCCTGAGCTGCCAGCAGCATACTCCTGAAAAATATTTGCCACAACCTGTAGATCCAGGTGCGTGCTCCTTGTGCTTTCACATAAAGGCACAAAAGATCATCCGAGGTTTCCTGTATCACCAGGGGAAAAAGCCTCTCTCTAATAGCCCGCTTTGCCTTCCTAATAGTGAACATTATCTAATAGTGATAGCTGACCTAAAAACAGAAACAAAGAAATATCATTTGTACTCTCATTGTAGCCACTGAAGTAGTTATGGTCCCATTCCATGGAAGGAATATGTAGGTGATAATAACCCTACCAAAATGAAATTAAATGATGCTGTCACTAATTCCATTTAATGCTCTAACAGCATCCAAATTAGATGTGCTTATTAGTTCATAACATTGCTGGTTATAATTTTTAATCTCAGATAAATGCCTCCACAATGAGGAACTAATATAATGAGCTGGTAAGAAAACAACATGCTTGGTAAATAAATATTCTTAATGACAATCATGAGTGTGCCATGGCAGCAAACTGCCCAATACTCTTGCCCTTCTGTGACTTCCTCCTAGTTATTTGTGATATGTTTTCGTATTTGCTTATAAATGCCATGCCGTATAACTTTTACTGTATTTTAAAGTAATTTTAGGGAAATCAGGTTCTTTTGACATATCACACCATCTCTTAAAGATCGTTGAGATGTTCTGAAATTTCAGCATGCTGTTATTCCAGAGTAGCTCATCTGGACATCATTCAGAGATGAATAAGAGAGTGAAAAAAAATCAGTCATATACAAAGATTAATCTTTGCAGTAAAGCAATGCTGTCAACAAAATTAACAGCTTTCTGTCACACTTTCATTTGTATGAGTTCACTTTGAATTTTGGAGAAAAAAAAGCAATCCGTGATTCCACAGAAAAGATGTTTTGTTTTTCCCCATGTTTTTGTCTAAGAGAAAAGGGTGTATTTAGAAAGAGAAAGGAACAGTGTTTTGTGTATAAAGGCAATAAATTAGTAGGAAGGTTAATGCTATTGACAAATATCAATAGCACTACATGAAAATAACTTTATCAAGAGGCCTTTAGTACTCTCAGCACCAACAAAAAGATAAAGAAAACAAAACAAAGGCTTTTACAGCAATACTAAAAGAACTAGAATTCTTTAGGGTCACAAAAGGATAGAAAACTTTAAAATCATAGAAAAAATAATTATTTCCAAGGAAGAACAACTCAAACTCTTCATGTCACTACTCAAAACAATATTTCTAGGTTATCAAAGTGGTATTATTATTATTATTATTATTATTATTATTACTACTATTATTTTCAGTCAGCTCAATAACCCACCATATATCCACAAAAATCAACTATTTTTCTTATTTTCAATGGAGGCAGCCAGTTCCACAGGTAACATGTGAGAAAGCCACCAAGAGATCAGGTCTTCAAAAAACTGTTGTTGACCGCAGCTAACTTCAGTAAGACTGAGAAATGAGATTCTTCTCTAAAACGTTGTTGGAAAGGGTTCATTCACAGCTCAGAGAGACAAAGCAAGAGGCTTGTGTTGTAGTGTCTTGTGGCTGGATTCCATCAGTAACTACTAATGACTTATTCAGATGACTGATACCATTACATTTGTAATGATCTGTATAAGCGAGTTAAGATTTGTAAGAAGAAGTTGTATCTCTTGGTAGACCCAAAATACTTAAAACAACAGGCAAAACTTTCAGGTCCACATGTTTGTCTCAGGTCAATTATTTCATGCTTCCTGATCTGTATTTAGCTTTATAACCTTACATTGACCTTCCCTCCCTGGAAGTGTTCAAGCCCAGGTTGGATGAGGCTTTGGGCAACCCGGTCTAGTGGAGGGTGTCCCTGCCCATGGCAGTGGGGTTGGAACTATATGGTCTTTAAGGTCCCTTCCAACCCAAATCATTCTATGATCCTAAGATTTTGGACTGAGAAAGGACTTGTGTCATTTTTTCAGACTTTATCTGGTGGAATCCCCACAGATCTTGATTTCTTTAACTCTAAAATCTAAGAAACTTTGTCCTTTCCCCTAACCGTGTTTCTGAGCATAATGACCCCTTGGTTCATCATGTCCAAACTAGATTACTGTATTTAAATCTGATGGCAAGTCACATATCCCAGCTGTCCAAGAAACACCTATCATCTTTCTCAATAGATGATGTCATGATAATGATATCAATGACTTTAGACTCTGATCTTTTCAGTGTTCCTTTTATCAATATCAGATCAATAAGGGCAAATGCAGACTTGTGAATCATCAAATTTATGTCCAGTTCCAGGCAATCACAGAATCACAAAATCACACAATCACACAATCACAGAATGGTGGGTGTTGGAAGGTACCTCTGGAGATCATCTAGTCCACCCCCCCATGTTAAAGCAAGATCACCCAGAGCAGGTTGCACAGGATCATGTCCAGGTGGGTTTTGAATATCTCCAGAGAAGGAGACTCCACAGGCTCTCTGGGCAGCCTGTTCCAGTGCTCGGTCATCCTCAGAGTGAAGAAGTTTTTCCTTATGTTCAGATGGAACTTCCTGTGTTCCAGTTTGTGTCCATTGCCCCTTGTCCTGTTACTGGGCAACATTGAAAAGCGTCTGGCCCCATCCTCTTTACATACACCCTTTAGATATTTATAAGCATTGATGAGATCCCCTCTCAATCTTCTCTCCTTCAGGCTAAACAGACCCAGCTCTCTCAGCCTTTCCTCATACGAGAGATGCTCCAGTCCCCTCATCATCCCTGTAGCC